>ML813248.1:7622-32727 GCA_009831015.1 Picea engelmannii
AATCTCTCTCCCCACCCCAATACCCCCAAAATTATTATCCAATTTATGATATAAATTATTGTTGTCTATAATTCTTTGTATAATCACATTTGAATTCATTATTAGTTTCTTAAATCTCATAGATTCAATTATACAAGTTATTATTTTTTATTTCTAGATTAAGGTCTATAAAGAATGAGTAAAAGCACTTTTCTATTTGATATTTTGAATTCATTATTAGTTTCTTAAATCTCATAAATTCAATTATACAAGTTATTAATTTTTATTTCTAGATTAGGGTCTATAAAGAATGAGTAAAAGCACTTTTCTATTTGATATGTGTGCATGAAGAGAACTAGATTTCATGTATTGAAGACTTCTCCTCCTCCTTTTTGAATCACCTTCCATGGTTCTTATTGAAGCATCTCTAGGTATTCTTCTTTCTCACTTCTAGGTTACATTTACTTACATTAAGCCTTAGGGAATAAATAGAGATATCATATATGTTTTGTGAGAAATTATCCAACCAATTGTTGGTGATAATTTTTACCCTCATAACCCAAAATCCCACAACAAAAATTGTGACCATACTGAGGAAGGATTCCAAGGAATTCTTCCTTTATCTTTGGTTAGTGTTTTCCCACTTAATTTTGTCTTCCATCTTCTGCACATTTCTTAGTAGCCACATGAAATAGTTAACAAACTTTAGAAATCCAAATCATCAAATTTGTCTTTGTTCTTCTCTTTTCATGGAAGTTTTGGGTTTCAATAGTAACGTGTAGTGTGTATAGTCACAAGTGTGTGTGTGTGTATTAACTTTAGTTATCAATGATGTGATAAGTATGATCCATTTGTTGTTGTTGATCAAGGAAAAAACCAACTGCTTCTATCTAGTTTAGTGTCTGCAAGTTGATTTCTATAGGAGAGAAATTAGATTCCATACGAATGTAATTATGAAGTTTTTTCCTAGATTTTGTTTTGGAATCATGACATATTTTTAATGCATGGTATGGTTTATATTTATGCTTTTCATAGTCTTTATGATTTATGAAATAAAATTAGAAAAATGTAAAAAAAAAAAAAAAAAATTGATTCATTTAGAAGTTTCTTAGGTATTTTGATATATTTTGAAGGGACGACATTTGAAGAAAATTGTTGTCATTGGAATGTTCTTCTAAAAAACGAAAAGAATTTATTGCTTTAGTTGTTTGAAACATTTTCCATGAAAATTTTCATTGTGTTTAGAGATTGAACATGTTTTCTTGGTTTTCCATACTTTCAAAAAGGGAAAACATGGAAATCTTGAATTAAAGAACCACGATTTAAAATGTTTTTATAATTAAAAATATCTCTTTAAAGTTATTTCAAGTTAAAACAACTTTTCCATTTACAAGCATTCTCCTTTTTCATTTTGGAAAATCATCCTTTTTTGTTTTCCTTTGGAAAAAAAATGTAATTTTATTACTTTAAGAACAAAATTGCATTCTGCAGATACACCTCTTGGTGTATTCTGTTACATTGTTGTCTATAGCTAAGGCTATCTATTGTTTTACATGAAATATTTTGTATGTCGATTGACCACAAAAATGTTGTATCTAATTCTGATGAGTGTGATTATGTTAATCTCCTTAGTACTGTCTGCATATAGTATGCATAATATATATACAAAATTGTTGTTGATTACTCAATTTCCATATACATTCCTACTTTTTATTAATCCAAAAAAGACCTTTGAAAATATTCATTTGCTTGTTCATTCTGGTACTTGATTATTTTCCACTAGCCCATAGCCATGCTAATCCCCTCTTTTGACCTCTGGTTCGCTTCTTTATTGTTTTCCCTGTAGACATGTTGGCAAACAAGAGAGTCAAAATTTGTTTGCAAACGTTGTATGTCTTCCACCAATGTAGCAAGTCTTGTATTTAAACATATTTGTGTGCCTTTTATCTAGTTTATGACATTTAATGAATCCCCATAAACTTTGAAATTTCGACAACCTTTTTTCAATAGTAAATACAATGAGTAGTTTGAGGCTCAATAATTCAACAAAGTTATTTGTTCCTGGCCCGATACCAATAGTCATGATAAAATAGTGTGAAAGTGAGAGATAAAGAATTCCTCCTCCCCCCCAGAGATTTTGTTGTGAAGCTCCATCAAAAACCCCCAAAGGGAGGTACTATCAATCATCACATCTTGAGGCTGTCTAGTGGATGGGCTAGTACTCTGTGGAGAGAAACTAGGCAACAGAGCAACACAAACTGCTGTCGTATGCTCAGATGAGGGTATAATTTCTTTGAAAATGTTGGAGTTCCGAGCAATCCAAACACACCATATAAACAAGAGGGGCAGAGCTCTAAATATTTTGTAGTCTCTCTTTTTCCACCAAGAATACCAGGCAAGATCCAAGTCCCTTCCTTCCCAGACACAATGTAGAGTTAAAATTCTGGAAATTTCCTTCCATACTTTGATAATGAAACTACAATTTAAGAAGAGATGTAATGAATATTCCCCTTCGGATTTGCAAAGTGTGCACCAAATAGGTCCAATAAAATTCCTCTTCTGTAATTTGTCCCAAGTCGGGACCTTGTTTTGAAGGAAATTCCACATAAAAAGTCTAGTTTTTTTCGGGCTTTTGAATTTCTACAATTTTCTCCACCACCAACCAGGCTCCAGGGGACCCACAGTCTCCGAGGTGGAGTGCCTGATTTATATACATGCTCTTCTGAGGCCTCTATGGAGGGTTCAGGTTCCATGGAAAGAGGTTCTTCCTTTTCAGTGATAAAATATTTCCTTCTGCCGAAATTTGAAGAAGAAGACTTTAAATTTTCCCTCTAAAAATGGCCACCTTTTGTTCTTAAGGGGAGAGGGTATGAATCCACCAGGTGCCCATACTTGTGACATCATCGACATATGAGGGGGATATTCTCATAATCCAGTAGTTGTGTATGGGTGTGATCCTCCCAAGTTAATTTGATCTCTTCTCTAAGCCTTTCCTTGACATTTAGATTGACTAGGATCCTAACAATTTTCCTTTGCTTTGTCTCTTCAAAAGAAAGATCAGCTTCAAGGAATTCCCCTAGGAAATTTCCAATGGCTTTGAAGTGATCCAGTGACTAGAATTGTAAGGGTAGAGCCGAGAGTCTTACCCAGACATGGATTTTATCTAGTTTTTCCCTATTTGCATTGAAAAGGGGGGTCCGAGGTTTTAGAAGAAGGGGCAAGGAATTTACACTCCAGTTTTTACTCAACACCCATTTTGCATGATTTGGTTGGATAAAAAGGAAAGCGAACCAATTCCTACTTAATTCTATTACCTTCGGTGCATATCCCTGATGTTATTCCCAAACTGACCTTGTAGTGTCCCCAAGGCCGAGCCCCATTGCAAACCATGTTCTGAAAGAAATTGTAATTATGTTTTATAGGCTGGTGAGCCAAGTTTTTATAAGTTGGTGGCTTATGTGATTGTTAGGCCAGAGAGCCTAAGGGTTGGAGGCCAAGGGCCTGATTTTGTACTTGTATGTATGCAGAACATTTAATAAAATTGTAAACATCGCCAAGTGTAGACTGAACACGATGAATGAGTGAAGGGGGACTGAGCATCCATAGAGTGGGCAAGGAATTAGGGGATGGAAGGTGGGAAAAGGGGCTAAGTGTTGAACCTAGGGGCTAATCCTAGGGAGCTTAAGCCTGGGAATAATATTTTAACATTATCCCAAAAAGACATGTGCATTTTATGTTTATCCTAAGTTTTGGTAAGGGAGGACGTACAAGGGTGATGCGTGCTGGTGGAATGCATGCAGTTCCATGGGTGACAAGTGTCAACCCTGACGCATGCGAATAAAATGGCCAGGGTGAGTGGTGAGAAGGGTTCCCCCCCATTCTACTCGATCGTATGACCGCGTACGGAGCCGGGGGATAGTACTACCAACCCGACTCCTGTAGAGAACCTTCGTGCGTCCCTTTGATTCTAAAAGCCTGTGTCTGGCTCTGAGAAAACCCGTGTGTACATTCCTTGAATGAGAAGCCATGTTGATTTTGGGAAAGAGTTTGTGTTTGTTGTGGAAAGCTGGTACACCCCTTCTCTGTTCTAAACCGTGGAGTCTGAATCGACCCCTACGTGGACAACTCGTCACGCATCCCTGGGAATCCCGAGTGTGAGTATATCCCGTGTTTCCAAATTGAGGAAAATAGAAGTGTCTCGTCCCTGCTAAGCTTGGTTATACTATTGCACCTGTCTGGAGCTGCCCTGGGGTGTTCGTGTCTGGATTCCCATGGTTTGTGGTGGACATGTATTGTTTGTTCCTGTGTGGCTTGTTGGAAAGTTTGTACAACACTCTCTCTAGGTGAGAGAGGTGGTTGAAGTTGGAAGAACAGGTTGTTGGGCCTGTGAGCGACTTCCTCCAGGTGAGAGAGTGCTTAGAGGAAGGAGAGAACTCCTGGAAGGAACCTTGTAGCTGCCATAGAGCCCGGAGACTTCCGGTCCAGCCTGTTCCTGTAACCCAAGGCAAGGGAGATTAGCATCCGAAGGACTGTCTAGGTGACAGAGAAGGTGTATACTCCTGGGGTGGAACAGGCATGTGGGGAATGAGGGTCTGTGGGCAGTGAGCGTGGGAGGTTCCTTGGAGAGAATCCCTTCCTTGTGGTTGTGTGTTTTTTTTCCTGTAACCTCAGCCTAGCCTAGATTTCCTTGTCTCAGGGTGGAGCTTAGTCCTAGCTCGGGGGTGACCCACTACTGAGCTGATGAGCAGTGTGGTCTAAGGCTGGGAGGTTCATGGAAGGCCTGCACTTGGTTGGTGGATTCTACCACTGTTAAAGATAAGTATCTGATTATGTTTTAATCATGTTTTGCATGACTCTACTACTTATGATATCATGATTTACGCTGTGTATATGAATTAGTATGAAATTCTATGGACTGTTAATTATGGCAGTAACTCATATGAATACTCTGTGTAGAATGTGTTTTATTTGTTTAAATGCATGAGAATTATAATACCTGTATGAGTTATGTGCAAAGTGGTGTTATAAGTTTTCTTTTAAGAGCGATTAAACAAATTAGCAGAAATGTGTGCTACAGTTTGGTATTAGAGCGATTAAACAAAGTAGCAGAAAAGGTGTGCTAGTCTTCTTTTAAGAGCGATTAAACCTTAGTAGAAAAAAAGGTGTGCTACAGTTTGGTATCAGAGCCAAGGTTTCGACACTGAGCCTAGATGGGCCAGTGGAGAGGTCTTTGGACCGAGAATGTGAGGGGAAATTGGGTCTAGAAGGCCAATTTCGTACCTTGGTTTGCTCCAAAATGTCAAGGAGTTACTTGACGAGTTTTAAATCTTAGGAGGTATAACGGTGTTATGAAACTGCAGCCAGTGTGGTATGAGTCCACAGGGAGAGAGGACTCCACACCGGTGGTGTAGGAGCTCTAGGATCTGTTCGGGAGGGAAGGCGAGCCCTTGTGACCATCAGATCTGAAAAGTGTGCACGAGGTTTAAACCCCTTTGGATATTGCACAGGAGTGTGGAAATCGCGATACACGAAATCTCGAATTAGTCAGGACCGTCCATCTCGAAGGGACAGGTGGCGATAATAAAGAGCCCGTCGACATTTATCATGTCGAAATATTGGGATATCGACATTCATGGAATCGGGAGTCACGATGATAGGAGGTCGGGAATTTTCATGGTAAAAGTCCCATGAACGATCCGAGCCGTCCGTTTGTGGGGACACGTGGCGGAGATCGAGCGACCCATCGGTATATCGACTACTGGGGTTTTGAGTTGACATAGAACTTTGTCATCGGAGAATCGCAAGTTGCGAAATCTTGATATTGGATCTGAGCCGTCCGTTAGTTGGGACACGTGGGAGAGATTGGGAGCCCATCGACATATCGGGGTTTGGCGTTTCGCGAATCCTGAAGACAAGTCACCCGGAGAATTTGAAATCGCGTTACGTGAAATAGCGAGAAGCGGTGAGGACCGTCCATTCTTGGGGACGCGTGGATGAGATCGAGGCATTCGAGAAAGTTCCGGAAGGAGAGTCATCCATTGGGAAATCGAGGTTCGGGGAATCGCGAATCCTGAGGACATATGTGTTTCGGCACTGGAAAGTCCGAAACCCCGATAAGAGGTATGACTGTGGTCATATAAGGGGAGGTCGTGTGAACCACGATTCTAGCCCAAAGGGCTAATGGGAGTTAGAGCGCATCAGCGTTTGGAAGCCCAAAACCCCGAAAGGATCTGGACCATTAGATCTAGCTTGTCGAGGATTGTTGGATCACGTATAAGAAACCGTGTATCAGATTTCGGGGATAGGAGTGACGAGAGGTTGGGAGTCACTATGTAATGAAGTCCCAGGTACCGAAAACCCAAAAGTCCTGAAAGTCCCAAAAACTGAAGTTTCAAAAAAAAAAAAAAAAAAGTGCAGAGCCGAACGAGAGCTCAGAAAACCCATTGGCATCGAAATGTATTTTGTTCTTGTTCATATTAGTCATAAATGTTGTGGATTGTTTGTGAAGTTTTGATGGCCTGACAAACTTCGAATTTAATTACACAGTGCGTGTGCAGATTTCAACGGAGGTCAGGACTCCAGTTAACCAACGCCGAGTATGGAGTGGGGAAAGGTGTAGATTACCCCTGAAATAGAAGATGAACAAGAAGGAAAGGATGTTAACCTGGGATTCGAAGGATTGAACTCCAATGGGCATGGAAAAGAGAAGGATAATGAAGGACACATAATGAAAATCATTGAAGGATTGCAAAGAGAGGCCAAGGCTCACCGAGATGATAGCCGAAATCTTATGAAAGTCAGGGATCGACAGGGTGAATTAAACTTAAAAATTTTGAAGAGTCTGGAAAGAATAGAGAAGAAACTAGAGAAGGGAGGAGACTCAAGTAAGACGGAGAGTCGCAGAACCCATGGGAGAAGAAGTAGGTTGAGGAGTGGTAGCCGACATCTTAGTCACTCCCAAAGACATTCCGACAGGAAGACACACAGTAGTTCAAGCCCATCCCCTACCAGAAAACATCGAAAATATGGAAAGGAGGAATTAAAGGGAGAGATGAACAAGATTAAGCCTCCAAGTTTCGATGGAGAACATAAGAAGGAGGAAGATGCTGAGACATGGTTACTTGGCATGAAGAAATACTTCCAACTGCAGAATTATTCTGCCCATGCAGAAGGAAGAATTGCAATGTACCAACTGAAAGGAAAAGCATCCATGTGGTGAGATCAGTTGGTGCAGGTGCAACACATCAGAGAGAAAGAGGTCACGTGGAGGGAGTTTAAGAGGTATTTCAAGAAGAAATACCTGACTAAAAGATGCTATGACAGAAAGATGAAGGAGTTCTTCGAACTCAAGTTGGGCAGTATGACCATTGATGAGTATGAATGAAATTTTCTGGAACTACTGAAGTATGTTCCATTCATCAAAGGCGAGGTTGTTAAAATTCAGAGATATCTGAGTGGACTGCCACATTCCATGAGTGACAAGATTCAATATGATGATCCTAAGACCATGGAAGAAACCATAAGAAAGGAAAAATGCTTGTATGAACAACAAGGAGAAAGACCCATCCTTAGGAAGGTTTGGAATGATCAGAGGAAGTTTAAGAAGGAACATAGGCAAAAGGGAAACAAACCTTCCTTTTTTAGAAACAGTCTTCAGGGAAAACCATCGGTTAGAGAGCCGAGAATGACTGAAGAGGGAGCACAAAGACAGAGACAGATGCCCATTCAGTGTTGGGGCTATCAAGGAAACCACAAGTACAGAGATTGTCCGCATAAAAATGGTAAAGCGAGAACTGTACATACTGTTCAGCAAGATGAAACAGTGGAGGATATGGGCAATAGAATACTAAGGATCTATGGAGCCCTGGACAACAAGAAAGCATAATTTCAATCGCACATGATTGAAGTGGAAGGTACGATCAACTACCGACCACTTGTTATTTTAATTGATTCAGGGGCTAGCCATAGTTATGTAGATCCTAGAGTGGTGGAAAGTTTGCATCTAACGAGGAGCCAACATGATAAGTCTTGGTTAGTGCAGTTGGCCACAGGGACCAAGAGGAAGGTCACTGAATTGGTTAAGTCCTGTTCAGTGGACATGAAAGGAATGAGCACTAAGGCTGAATTGAACATTCTGCCTTTAGGCTCATATGATTACTTAATTGGGATGGATTGGTTGGACCAGCACCATGCCCTTTTAGATTGCCGTAACAAGAGATTTACATGTCTTGATGAAGAGGGAAATCAGGTAACAGTCCAAGGAATTCCCAGAGCCGTGGCTGTGAGGGAAATCTCAGCCATGCAGCTGAAGAAATGTTACCGGAAAGGCTGTCAATTATTTGTAGCTTGGGTGGAAGAAGCATCTCGAGATGTAGTATCAAATTTGGAAGATCATGAAGTACTCAAGGAGTTCAAGGATGTATTTCAGGAGGTACCTAGACTACCTCCGAAGAGGGACATCAATTTTTCTATAAATTTGATGCGTGGAGTAGCTCCATTTTTGAAGACTCCTTATAGAATGAGTACGCTAGAGCTGAAAGAGTTGCAATTACAGCTCGAAGAGCCACTGAAGAAAGATTACATTCACCCTAGTGTGTCACCGTGGGGAGCCCCGGTCCTATTCATGAAGAAGAAAGATGGGACGTTGAGGTTGTGCATTGATTTCCGGCAGTTGAATAAGGTCACTGTCAAGAACAAGTATCCTCTGCCAAGGATTGATGATCTTTTTGATGAGTTGAAGGATGCGAAAATATTTTCAAAAATAGATCTCAGATCTGGATATCACCAAGTGAGAATAAATGACGAGGACATTAGCAAGACCGCCTTTAGAACAAGGTACGGTCATTATGAGTTCACGGTGGTGCCGTTTGGACTATCCAACGCGCTTGCTATTTTCATGTGCTTAATGAATGGAGTGTTCAGAAATTATTTGGACAAGTTTGTCATAATCTTCCTGGACGACATCTTAGTGTATTCCAAGACAGAGGAAGAACATGAGCAACACCTGAGAATGGTGCTGCAGGTGTTGAGAGAACACCAGCTATACGCAAAACTGAGCAAGTGCTCATTTTACCAAAGGCAGAGCCATTACTCTGGACACATTATATCTGAAGAAGGGATCATTGTGGATCCTGAAAAGGTACAGGCCATTCGAGAATGGCCAGTGCCAAGGAATTTGGCAGAAGTTAGATCTTTTATAGGTATGGAAGACTATTATAGGAGGTTCATAGCCGGATTCTCAAAGATAGCTCATTCTATCACTTCCTTGCAAAGGAAGGAGAAGAAGTTCCAGTGGACTAAAGAATGTGAGAGCAAATTTCAGCGATTGAAGCAGCTGCTAACTACTGCTCCGATCCTGAAGATTGTAGATCCAGACAAGGATTACGTAGTGTGCATAGATGCATGTAAGGAGGGGCTGGGAGGAGTGCTCATCCAAGAGGGATTTGTAGTTTGTTATGAATCCCGAAAGTTGAAGGAGCATGAGAAGAATTATGCCACTCATGATTTAGAGCTTGCAGCAATCGTCCACGCCTTGAGGAAATGGAGACATTACCTCATGGGAAAGAGATTCGAGTTAAGAATAGACCATAACGGTTTGAAGTATTTATTTGATCAGCCGACCTTAAATTCCATGCAAATCAGATGGCTGGAGTTTCTGTGCGAATATGACTTTGATATCAAGCATATCAAAGGGAAAGGAAATAAGGTGGCTGATGCACTTAGTAGAAAAGTGCACGAATTACATGCTACAGCAATTAGCACGTACCGGACTGAGATGAAAGATAGAATTTTAGAAGCTGCAAATATTGATTTGCAGTACAAAAGTCTTGTAGCAAAGCTACAGCAGTGTGAGGGACCACAGACCAAGGAAAGTTACACCTTGGGAACTGATGGTTTACTTCTGTATAAAAACATAGTGTATATTCCCAATGTCCAAGAATTGAAGCTGGAAATTATAAAGGAGATGCATAACATGGCTTATGCTGGACATCTTGGATATCAGAAGACTATGGCAGCAGTCAAAAGTCATTATTTTTGGCCAGGTTTGAAGAAAGAAATCGCTGAATACATCGCCAGATGTATGTAGTGCCAAAAGGTTAAGGCGGAGCACAGGCACCCAGCAGGGTTACTGCAGCCTTTACCTATTCCTGAATGGAAATGGGACGTGGTAACAATGGATTTGATCACAGGATTGCCCAGAACAAGCAAGCAACATGATTCAATCATGGTGGTGGTGGACAAGCTTACTAAAGCTAGCCATTTTATTCCACTGAAAACCACCCACAGAGCATCAGATGTTGCTGACATTTTCCTAAAAGAAGTTGCACGCTTGCACGGAATTCCTAAGACAATTGTGTCTGATAGCGACCCGAAATTCACTTCGAATTTCTAGAAAGGACTGTTCAAAGGATTCAGAACGAATATGAAATTTAGCACAACATATCATCCCGAGTCTGATGGACAGACAGAGAGAGTAAATAGAGTAATAGAAGACATGTTGAGAATGTATGTGATGGATAAACCATCAAGGTGGGAAGACTACCTGCATTTGGTAGAATTCGCCTACAATAATGGGTATCATGCATCACTGAAGATGAGCCCGTTCGAAGCGCTTTATGGAATAAAGTGCAACACTCTAGTGAGCTGGGATAACCCAGCTGACAGAGCAGTAGTTGGGCCTGAGCTGCTCAAAGAGATGGAATATCAAATGATAAAAATTAAACATAATCTAAAAGCTGCCCAGGACAGGCAGAAAATTTACGCTGATAGTCACAGAACCCATAGAGAATTCAAAGTGGGTGACCATGTTTTCCTGAAAATGAAAACTAACAGGAGTTCCCTAAAGCTGGGAAGTTGCGCCAAGTTGGCAGCAAGATTTTGTGGGCCATTTGAGATCTTGGAAAGGATTGGGCCGGTTGCATACTTGCTTGCATTACCTGCATCTATGACTGTACATAATGTGTTTCATGTTTCACTGCTTAAGAAATATGTACCTGATGCTAATCATGTTATCGATTGGAATGTGATTCAAGTGGAACCAAAAGGTGTCTTGCAAGTGCATCCTGTGTGCATATTGGACAGGAAAAGAAAACATCTCCGGAATCAAGCTATAGAGATTGTAAAGGTCTAGTGGACCTGGTACGGTCTTGAGGACATGACATGGGAGCATGCAGATGTTATGCGCACAGAGTACCTGCATCTTTTTGAATTTTTTTGAAAAGATTGCATATGCTGTGTAAAGTTGCACTGAGGACAGTGCAAAAATAAGGGGAGGGGGATTGTAGTGTCCCCAAGGCCGAACACCATTGTAAACCATGTTCTGAAAGGAATTGTAATTATGATTCGTAGGATGGTGAGCCAAGTTTTTATAAGCTGGAGGCTTATGTGTTTGATTAGGCCAGGGAGCCTGAGTGTTGAAGGCCAGGAGCCGACTGTTGTAAATGTAATCAAGCAGAACAATTAATAAAATATAAACACCACTATGTGCAAACCGACCACGATGAATGAGTGAAGGGGGACTAAGCATCCACAGAGTGGGCAAGGAATTAGGGGTTGAAGGTGGGAAAAGGGGCTAAGTGTTGAGCCTAGGGGCTAAGCCTAGGGGGATTAAGTATGGGAATAATATTTTAATATTATTCCAAAAGATATGTGCATTATATGTTTTAACCTAAGTCCTTTTGGAAGGACAGGTGATTTTCCAAATGATGGGAGGAACGCATGTTGAAGGAACGCATGCAATCACATGGGTGACAAGTGTCAACCCCGACGCATGCAATAAAAGGCTGAGACGAGCCGTGTTGGGGGTTTTTCCTCCTTCATTCAAACCTGAACTGTCCTGAGCATGAACCATGTGACCTCTGCAAGAGACCCTCGTGCAATTCTGAAACGGGGAAAAAGCCTGTGTTCATTTTCTGAAAATCCCGCTTCATCCTCCCCGTTCTGCACCAGAGAGTCTGTGTAATTCCCTGTGGAAATTGCTTCTCACGCAATTCCGAAAATCAACACCGAGAGACATTGCTGCCATTGCTAAGCTTGTTTTATAAGTCTGAGTTTGTATTCCTGGTTGACTGTAGTGGTCATGAAGAGAGGGACTGCGCGTGATTTTCTGTCCAGTGCAGGTGGTAATTGAGCCTGTGTGTGATCTCTCTCTAGGTGAGGGAGGTGGATGTTGTTGGAAGAGGTTTCTTCCAGAGAGTGTCCAGCACCAGCTTTAAGCTCTGAGACTTCCTAATCCGGCCTGTTGTCGAGACCCAGAGAGGGAGGTTAGCACTGATGGACTGTGCTTGTGAAGGTGTATACTCCCGGGCAGAACAAGCATCTGGGGAATGAGAGTCTGATAGTAGTGGGCGTAAGATGGCATCCTGGGAAGAATCCTTCCAAATTTTATGTGTTGTTTCCCCTGTAACCTCAGCTAGCCTATTATTCCTTGTCTTGGGGTGGAGCTTAGTCCCATCTCGGGGGTGACCCACTGCTGGGCTGATGAGCAGTGTGGCCTAAGGCTGGGAGGTTCATGGAAGGCCTGCACTTGGTTGGTGGATTCTACCACTGTGATAAGATAAGTATCTGTTTATGTTTTATTCCTGTTTCTGCATGACTCTACTGCTGACGTTATCATGATTTCCGTTGTGTATAGGAATTATTATGAAACGCTATGAATTGCTAATTATAGAAGGAGATAATATGTTTACTCTGAACTTGAATGTGTTTATTTGTTTAAATGCATGTACTTTGTATAACATCTGTATGAGTTATGTACAAAGTGCTTAGTAGCTGAAAGAGTGCGCTACAGTTGATTATAGTGTCCCCAAGGCCGAGCCCCGTTGTAAACCATGTTCTGAAAGGAATTGTAATTATGATTCATAGGCTGGTGAGACAAGTTTTTATAAGCTAGAGGCTTATGTGTTTGATTAGGCGAGGGAGCCTGAGTGTTGAAGGCCAGGAGCAACTGTTGTAAATGTAATCAAGTAGAACAATTAATAAAATATAAACTCTGCCATGTGAAGACCGACCACGATGAATGAGTGAAGGGTGACTAAGCATCCACAAAGTGGGCAAGGAATTAGGGGCTGAAGGTGGGAAAAGGGGATAAGTGTTGAGCCTAGGGGCTAAGCCTAGGGGGCTTAAGCCTGGGAATAATATTTTAATATTATTCCAAAAGATATGTGCATTATATGTTTTAACCTAAGTCCTTTTGGAAGGACAGGTGATTTTCCAATTGATGGGAGGAACGCATGTTGAAGGAACGCATGCAGTCACATGGGTGACAAGTGTCAACCTCGACGCATGCAATAAAAGGCTAAGACGAGCCGTGTTGGGGGTTTTTCCTCCTTCATTCAAACCTGAACTATCCTGAGCGTGAACCATGTGACCTCTGCAAGAGACCCTCATGCAATTCTGAAATGGGGAAAAATCCTGTGTTCATTTTCTGAAAAGCCCACTTCATCCTCCCCGTTCTGCACCAGAGAGTCTGTGTAATTCACTGCGGAAATTGCTTCTCACGCAATTCCGAAAATCAACACCGAGAGACCTTGCCGCCATTGCTGAGCTTGTTTGAAAAGTCCGAGTCTGTATTCCCGGTTGACTGTAGTGGTCATGCAGAGAGGGACTGCGCGTGATTTGCTGTCCAATGCAGGTGGTAATTGAGCCTGTGTGTGATCTCTCTCTAGGTGAGGGAGGTGGATGTTGTTGGAAGAGGTTTCTTCCAGAGAGTGTCCAGCACCAGCTTCAGGATCTGAGACTTCCTGATCCAGCCTGTTTCCGAGACCCAGAGAGGGAGGTTAGCACTGATGAATTGTGCTTGTGAAGGTGTATACTCCCGGGCGGAACAGACATGTGGGGAATGAGAGTCTGATAGTAGTGGGTGTAAGATGGCATCCTGGGAAGAATCCTTCCATATTTTATGTGTTGTTTCCCCTGTAACCTCAGCTAGCCTAGTATTCCTTGTCTTGGGGTGGAGCTTAGTCCCAGTTCGGGGGTGACCCACTACTGAGCTGATGAGCAGTGTGGTCTAAGGCTGGGAGGTTTGTGGAAGGCCTGCACTTGGTTGGTGGATTATACCACTGTGATAAGATAAGTATCTGTTTATGTTTTATTCCTGTTTCTGCATGACTCTACTGCTGACGTTATCATGATTTCCGCTGTGTATAGGAATTATTATGAAATGCTATGAATTGTTAATTATAGCAGGAGATAATATGTTTACTCTGAACTTGAATGTGTTTATTTGTTTAAATGCATGTACTTTGTATAACATTTGTATGAGTTATGTACAAAGTGGTTAGTAGCTGAAAGGGTGCGCTACAGTTTGGTATCAGAGCCAAGGTTTCGAAACTGATCTTAGATGGGCCAGTGGAGCGGTATTTGGACCAAGAATGCGAGGGGAAATTGGGTTTGGAAGGCCAATTTCGTACCCTGGTTTGCTCCAAAATGTCAAGGAGTTACTTGACAAGTTTTAAAGGTCAGGAGGTATAGCGACATTATGAAACCGCAACCAGTATGGTATGAGTCCACAGGGAGAGAGGACTCCACACCGGTGGTGTAGGAGCTCTAGGATCTGTTCGGGAGGGAAGGCGAACCCTTGTGATCATCAGATATGAAAAGTGTGCACGGGGTTTAAAGCCCTTTGGATATTGCACATGAGTGTGGAAATCGCGATACACGAAATCTTGAATCAGTTAGGACCGTCCATCTCGAAGGGACAGGTGGCAATAATAAAGAGCCTGTCGGCATTTCGCATGTCGAAATATCGGGATATCAACATTCGTGAAATCGGGAGTCACGATGACAGGAGGTCGGGAATTTTCATGGTGAAAGTCCCGGGAACGATCCGAGCCGTCCGTTTCTGGGGACACATGGCAAAGATCGAGCGAACCATCGGTATATCGGATACCGGGTTTTTGAGTTGACATAGAACTTTGTCATCGGGGAATCACAAGTTGCGAAATCCCGAGATTGGATTTGAGCCGTCCGTCAGTTGGGACACGTGGGCGAGATTGGGAGCCCATCGACATATATGGGTTCAAAGTTTCATGAATCCTGAAGACAAGGCACCCAGAGCATTTGAAATCGCGATACGCGAAATAGCGAGAAGCGGCGAGGACCATCCATTCTTGGGGACGCATGGCCGAGATCGAGGCATTCGGGAAAGTTCCAGAAGAAGATGAACAAGAAGAAAAGGATGTTAACCTGGGACTCGAAGGATCGAACTCCAATGGGCATGGAAAAGAGAAGGATACGGAAGGACACATAATGAAAATCATTGAAGGATTGCAAAGAGAGGCCAAGGCTCGCCGAGATGATAGCCAAAAGCTTATGAAAGTCAGGGATCGACAGGGTGAATTAAACTTAAAATTTTTGAAGAGTCTGGAAAGAATAGAGAAGAAACTCGAGAAGGGAGGAGACTCAAGTAAGATGGAGAGTTGCAGAATCCATGGGAGAAGAAGTAGGTCGAGGAGTGGTAGCCGACATCTTAGTCGCTCCCAAAGACATTCTGACAGGAAGACACACAGTAGTTCAAGCCCATCCCCTACCATAAAACATCGAAAATATGGAAAGGAGGAATTGAAGGGAGAGATGAACAAGATTAAGCCTCCAATGTTCGATGGAGAACATAAGAAGGAGGAATATGCCGAGACATGGTTACTTGGCATGAAGAAATACTTCCAGCTGCAGAATTATTTTGCCCATGCAGAAGGAAGAATTGCAATGTACCAACTGAAAGGAAAAACATCCATGTGGTGGGATCAGTTGCTGCAGGTGAAACACATCATAGAGAAAGAGGTCATGTGGAAGGACTTTAAGAGGTATTTCGAGAAGAAATACATGACTAAAAGATACTATGACAGAAAGATGAAGTAGTTCTTCGAACTCAAGTTGGGTAGTATGACCATTGATGAGTATGAACGAAATTTTCTGGAACTACTGAAGTATGTTCCATTCATCAAAGACGAGGCTGTGAAAATTCAAAGATATCTGAGTGGACTTCCACCTTCCATGAGTGACAAGATTCAATATGACGATCCTAAGACCATGGAAGAAACCATAAGAAAGGAAAAATGCTTGTATGAACAGTAAGGAGAAAGGCCCATCCTTCGGAAGGTTTGGAATGATCAGAGGAAGTTTAAGAAGGAACAGAGGCAAAAGGGAAACAAGCCTTCCTTTTTTAGAAATAGTCTTTAGGGACAGCCATCGGTTAGAGAGTTGAGAATGACTGAAGAGGGAGCACAAAGACAGAGACAGACACCCATTTAGTGTTGGGGCTGTCAAGGAAACCACAAGTACAAAGATTTTCCCCATAAAAATGGTAAAGCAAGAACTGTACATACTGTTCAGCAAGCTGAAACAGTGGAGGATATGGGAAGCATGATGCCAAGGATCTACGCAGCCCTGGACAACAAGCAAGCAGAATTTCAATCGCACAAGATTGAAGTGGAAGGTACGATAAAAAACTAACCACTTGTTATTTTAATTGATTTAGGGGCTAGCCATAGTTATGTAGATCCTAGAGTGGTGGAAAGTTTGCATCTAACGAGAAGCAAACATGAGAAGTCTTGGTTAGTGCAGTTGGTCACAGGGACCAAGAGGAAGGTCTCTGAATTGGTTAAGTCTTGTTCAGTGGACATGAAAGGAATGAGCACTAAGGATAAATTGAACATTTTGCCTTTAGGCTTATACGATTGCTTAATTGGGATGGACTGGTTGGACCGACACCATGCCCTTCTGGATTGCCGTAACAAGAGGTTTACATGCCTCAACGAAGAGGGAAATCAGGTAACATTCCAAGGAATTCCCAGAGCCGTGGCCGTGAGGGAAATCTCAGCCATGCAGCTGAAGAAATGTTACCGGAAAGGCTATCAATTATTTGCAGCTCGGGTGGAAGAAGCATCCTAAGATGAAGTCTCGAATATGGAAGACCACAAAGTACTCAAAGAATTCAAGGACATATTTCAGGAGGTACCTGGACTACCTCCGAAGAGGGACATCGATTTTTCTATAAATTTGATGCCTAGAGCAGCTCCAGTTTCGAAGACTCCTTATAGAATGAGTACACCAGAGCTGAAAGAGTTGCAATTGCAGCTCGAAAAGATACTAAAGAAAGGTTACATTCACCTCGGTGTGTCACCGTGGGGAGCCCCGGTCCTATTCATGAAGAAGAAAGATGGGACGTTGAGGCTGTGCATTGATTTTCGACAGTTGAATAAGGTCACTATCAAGAACAAGTATCCTTTGCCAAGTATTGATGATCTTTTTGATCAGTTGAAGGATGCGAAAAGATTTTCGAAAATAGATCTCCGATTAGGATATCACCAAGTGAGAATAAAGGATGATGACATCAGCAAAACCACCTTTAGAACAAGGTACGATCATTATGAGTTCACGGTGGTGCCATTTGGACTGTCCAACGCGCCTGCTGTTTTCATGTGCTTAATGAATGGAGTGTTCAGAAATTATTTGGACAAGTTTGTCATAATCGTCCTGGATGACATCTTGGTGTATTCCAAGACAAAGGAAGAACATGAGAAACACCTGAGAATGGTGCTGCAGGTGTTGAGAGAACACCAGCTGTATGCAAAACTGAGCAAGTGATCATTTTACCAAAGGTAGATCCATTACTTGGGACACATTATATCTGAAGAAGGGATCGCTGTGGATCCTGAAAAGGTATAGGCCATTCAAGAATGGCCAGCGCCAAGGAATGTGGCAGAAGTTAGATATTTTATGGGTCTGGCAGGCTATTATAGGAGGTTCATAGCCGGATTCTCAAAGATAGCTCATTCTATCACTTCCTTGCAAAGGATGGAGAAGAAGTTCCAGTGGACTAAAGAATGTGAGAGCAGCTTCCAGCGATTGAAGCAGCTGGTAAATAGTGCTTCGATCTTGAAGATTGCAGATCCAAACAAGGATTACGTAGTGTGCACAGATGCATGTAAGGAGGGGCTGGGAGGAGTGCTCAGCCAAGAGGGATTTGTAGTTTGTTATGAATCCCAAAAGTTGAAGGAGCATGAGAAGAATTATGCCACTCACGATTTAGAGCTGGCAGCAATCGTCCACACCTTGAGGAAATGGAGACATTACCTCATGGGCAAGAGATTCGAGTTAAGAACAGACCATAACGGTCTGAAGTATTTATTTGATCAGCCGACCTTAAATGCCAGGCAAATCAGATGGCTTGAGTTTCTGTGCGAATATGACTTTGATATCAAGCATATCAAAGGGAAAGGAAATAAGGTGGCTGATGCACTCAGCAGAAAAGTGCACGAATTACATGTTACAGCCATTAGCATGTATCGGACTGAGATTAAAGACATAATTTTAGAAGCTGCAAATACTGATTTGCAGTACAAAAGTCTTGTAGCAAATCTACAACAGCGTGAGGGAGCACAGACCAAGGAAAGTTACACCTTGGGAATTGATGGTTTACTTTTGTATAAAAACAGAGTGTATATACCCAATGTCCGAGAATTGAAGCTGGCAATTCTAAAGGAGATGCATAACGTGGCTTATGCTGGACATCCTGGATATCAGAAGACTATGGCAGCAGTCAAAAGCCATTATTTTTGGCCGGGTTTGAAGAAAGAAATCGTTGAATACATCGCCATATGTATGGAGTTCCAAAAGGTTAAGGTGGAGCACAGGCACCCAACAGGGTTGCTGCAGCCTTTACCTATTCCTGAATGGAAATGGGACGTGGTAACAATGGATTTTATCACAGGATTGCCTAGAACAAGCAAGCAACATGATTCAATCATGGTGGTGGTGGACAAGCTTACTAAAGCTGCCCATTTTATTCCACTGAAAACCACCCACAGAGCATCAGATGTTGCTGACATTTTCCTAAAAGAAGTTGCACGCTTGCACGAAATTCCTAAGACAATTGTGTCTGATAGCGACCCGAAATTCACTTCAAATTTCTGGAAAGGACTGTTCAAAGGATTCTGAACGAATCTGAACTTTAGCACAACATATCATCCCGAGTCTAATGGACAGACAGAGAGAGTAAACAGAGTAATAGAAGACATGCTGAGAATGTATGTGATGGATAAACCATCAAGGTGGGAAGACTACTTGCATTTGGTAGAATTCGCCTACAATAATGGGTATTATGCATCACTGAAGATGAGCCCGTTCGAAGCGCTTTATGGAAGAAAGTGCAACACTCCAGTGAGCTGGGATAACCTAGCTGACAGAGAAGTAGTTGGGCTTGAGCTGCTCAAAGAGATGGAAGATCAAATGATAAAAATTAAACATAATCTAAAAGCTGCCTAGGACAGGTAGAAAAGTTACGCTGATAGTAACAGAACCCATAGAGAATTCAAAGTGGGTGACCATGTTTTCATGAAAGTGAAAACTAATAGGAGTTCCCTAAAGCTGGGAAGTTGCGCCAAGTTGGCAGCAAGATTTTGTGGGCCATTTGAGATCCTTGAAAGGATTGGGCTGGTTGCATACATGCTTGCATTAACTGCATCTATGACTGTACATAATGTGTTTCATGTTTCACTGCTTAAGAAATATGTACCTATTGCTAATCATGTTATCGATTGGAATGTGATTCAAGTGGAACTAGAAGGTGTCCTGCAAGTGCATCCTGTGCGCATATTGGACAGGAAAAGCAAATAGCTCTGGAATCGAGCTATAGAGCTTGTAAAGGTCCAGTGGACCTGGTATGGTACTGAGGACGTGACATGGGAGCATGCAGATGTTATGCGGGCAGAGTACCCACATATTTTTGAAATTTTTTGAAAAGCTTGCAGATGCTGTGTAAAGTTGCACCGAGGACAGTGCAAAAATAAGGGGAGGGGGATTGTAGTGTTCCCAAGGCCGAGCCCCAGTGTAAACCATGTTCTGAAAGGAATTTTAATTATGATTCATAGGCTGGTGAGCCAAGTTTTTATAAGCTGGAGGCTTATGTGTTTGATTAGGCCAGGGAGCCTGAGTGTTGAAGGCCAGGAGCCGACTGTTTTAAATGTAATCAAGAAAAACAATTAATAAAATATAAACACTGCCATGTGCAGACCAACCACGATGAATGAGTGAAGGGGGACTAAGAATCCACATAGTGGGCAAGGAATTAGGGGTTTAAGGTGGGAAAAGGGGCTAAATGTTGAGCCTAGGGGCTAAGCCTAAGGGGCTTAAGCCTGGGAATAATATTGTAATATTATTCCAAAAGATATGTGCATTATATGTTTTAACCTAAGTCCTTTTGGAAGGACAGGTGATTTTCCAAATGATGGGAGGAACGCATGCTGAAGGAACGCATGCAGTCGCATGGGTGACAAGTGTCAACCCCGACGCATGCAATAAAAGGTTGAGACGAGCCATGTTGGGGGTTTTTCCTCCTTCATTCAAACCTGAACTGTCCTGAGCGTGAACCATGTGACCTCTGCAAGAGACCTTCGTGAAATTTTGAAACGGGGAAAAGGCCTGTGTTCATTTTCTGAAAATCCCTCTTCATCCTCCCCGTTCTGCACCAGAGAGTCTGTGTAATTCCATGCGGAAATTGCTTCTCACGCAATTCCAAAAATCAACACCGAGAGACCTTGCCGCCATTGCTGAGCTTGTTTGAGAAGTCTGAGTCTGTATTCCCGGTTGACTATAGTGGTTATGCAGAGAGGGACTGCGCGTGATTTGTTGTCCAGTGCAGGTGGTAATTGAGCTTGTGTGTGATCTCTCTCTAGGTGAGGGAGGTGGATGTTATTGGAAGAGGTTTCTTCCAGAGAGTGTCCAGCACCATCTTCAGGCTCTGAGACTTCCTGATCCGGCTTGTTTTCGAGACCCAGAGAGGGAGGTTAGCACTGATGGACTGTGCTTGTGAAGGTGTATAATCCCGGGCAGAACATGCATGTGGGGAATGAGAGTCTGATAGTAGTGGGCATAAGATGGAATCCTGGGAAGAATCCTTCTAGATTTTATGTGTTGTTTCCCCTGTAACCTCAGCTAGCCTAGTATTCCTTGTCTTGGGGTGGAGCTTAGTCCCATCTCGGGGGTGACCCATTGCTGAGCTGATGAGCAGTGTGGCCTACGGCTGGGAGGTTTGTGGAAGGCCTGCACTTGGTTGGTGGATTCTACCACTGTGATAAGATAAGTATATGTTTATGTTTTATTCCTATTTCTGCATGACTCTACTGCTGACGTTATCATGATTTTCGCTGTGTATAGGAATTATTATGAAACACTATGAATTGTTAATTATAGCAGGAGATAATATGTTTAGTCTGAACTTGAATGTGTTTATTTGTTTAAATGCATGTACTTTGTATAACATCTGTATGAGTTATGTACAAAGTGGTTAGTAGCTAAAAGGGTGCGCTACAGTTCCACCTAAGCTGCATATAATTGACAGCCTTTCCAGTAACATTTCTTCATCTGCATGGCTGAGATTTCCCTCATAGCCACGACTCTAGGAATTCCTTGGACTGTTACCTGATTTCCCTCTTCGTCCAGACATGTAAATCTCTTGTTACGGCAATCCAGAAGGGCATGTTGCTGGTCCAACCATTCCATCCCAATTAAGAAATCGTATGAGCCTAAAGGCAGAATGTTCAATTCAGCCTTAGTGCTCATTCCTTTCATGTCCACTGAACAGGACTTAACCAATTCAGTGACCTTCCTCTTGGTCCCTGTGGCCAACTGCACTAACCAAGAATTCTCATGTTTTCTTCTCGTTAGATGCAAACTTTCCACCACTCTAGGATCTACATAACTATGGCTAGCCCCTGAATCAATTAAAATAACAAGTGGTTGGTTGTTGATCGTACCTTCCACTTCAATCATGTGCGATTGAAATTCTAGAGCCAAGGTTTCGACACTGAGCCTAGATGGGCCAGTGGAGTGGTCTTTGGACCGAAAATGCGAAGGGAAATTTGGTCTGGAAGGCCAATTTCGTACCCTGGTTTGCTCCAAAATGTCAAGTAGTTACTTGACGAGTTTTAAAGCTCAGGAGGTATAGCGGCGTTATGAAACCGCAGCCAGTGTGGTATGAGTCCACAGGGAGAGAGGACTCCACACCGGTGGTGTAGGAGCTCTAGGATATATTCGGGAGGGAAGGCGAACCCTTGTGACTGTCAGATCTGAAAAGTGTGCACGGGGTTTAAAGCCCTTTGGATATTGCACTGGAGTGTGGAAATCGCGATACGCGAAATCTCGAATTAGTCAGGACTGTCCATCTCGAAGGGACAGGTGGCGATAATAAAGAGCCCGCCGACATTTTGCATGCCGAAATATCGGGATATCAACATTCATGAAATCGAGAGTCACGATGACAAGAGGTCGGGAATTTTCATGGTAAAAGTCCTGGGAATGATCTGAGCCATCCGTTTGTGGGGACACATGGCGGAGATCGAACGACCCATCGGTATATCGGCTACCGGAGTTTTGAGTTGACATAGAAATTTGTCATCAGGGAATCGTAATTTGTGAAATCTCGAGATTGGATCTGAGCCATCCGTCAGTTGGGACACGTGGGCGAGATTGGGAGCCCATCGGCATATCGGGCTTCGAAATTTCGCGAATCATGAAGACAAGTCACTCGGAGCATTTGAAATCGCGATACGCGAAATAGCGAGAAGCGGCGAGGACTGTCCATTCTTGGGGATGCGTGGCCGAGATCGAGGCATTCGGGAAAGTTTCGGAAGGAGAGTCATCCATTGGGAAATCAGGGTTCGGGGAAACACGAATCCTGAGGACATCTGTGTTTCGGCATTGGAAAGTTTGAAACCCCGATAAGAGGTATGAATGTGGTCATATAAGGGGAGGTCATGTGAACCACGAGTCTAGCCCGTAGGGCTAACTGGAGTTAGAGCGCATCGGCGTTTGGAAGCCCAAAACCCCGAAAGGATCTGGACCATTAGATCTAGCTCGTCGAGGATCGTTGGATCACGTATAAGAAACCGTGTATCAGATTTCAGGGATAGGAGTGACGATATTTTGGGAGTCATTGCGTAATGAAGTCCCAGGTACTGAAAACCCGAAAGTCCCGAAAGTCCCAAAAACTGAAGTTTCAAAAAAAAAACCCAAAAGTGCAGAGCCGAACGAGAGCTCAGAAAACCCATTGGAATCGAAATGTATTTTGTTCTTGTTTGTATTAGTCATAAATGTTGTGGATTGTTCGTGAAGTTTTGATGGCTTGACAAACTTTGAATTTAATTGCACAGTGCGTGTGCAGAGTTCAACGGAGGTCAGGACTCCAGTTAACCAACGTCCAGTATGGAGTGGGGAAAGGTGAAGATTACCCCTGAAATAGAAGATGAACAGGAAGGAAAGGATGTTAATCTGGGAGTCAAAGGATCGAACTCCAATGGGCATGAAAAAGAGAAGGATAAGGAAGGACACATAATGAAAATCATTGAAGGATTGCAAAGAGAGGCCAAGGCTCGCTGAGATGATAGCCGAAAGCTTATGAAAGTCAGGGATCGGCAGGGTGAATTAAACTTAAAATTTTTGAAGAGTCTGGAAAGAATAGAAAAGAAATTGGAAAAAGGGAGTGACACAAGCAGATCAAGAAGTTTTAGAACCCCTGAGGGGAGAAGAAGATCGAGGAGTGGTAACATAATTAAACAAAGTGGTGTTATAATTTTTCTTTTAAGAGCGATTAAACAAAGTAGCAGAAAGGTGTGCTACAGTTTGATATCAGAGCCAAGGTTTCGACATTGAGACTAGATGGGCCAGTGGACACTGACACCACTGTGCTCTGAGTTTGGTATCGCTTTGATACCAAACTGTAGCACACCTTTTCTGCTACTTTGTTTAATCGCTCTGATACCAAACTGTAGCACACCTTTCTGCTACTTTGTTTAATCGCTCTTAAAAGAAAACTTATAACACCACTTTGCACATAACTCATACAGGTATTATAAATCTCATGCATTTAAACAAATAAAACACATTATACACATAGTATTCATATGAGTTACTGCCATAATTAACAGTCCATAACATTTCATACTAATTCATATACACAGCGGAAAACATGATACATAAGAAGCACAGTCATGCAAAACATGATTAAAGCATAATCAGATACTTATCTTTATCAATGGTAGATTCCACCAACCAAGTGCAGGCCTTCCAAGAACCTCCCAACCTTATACTACACTGCTCATCAGCTCAGCATTGGGTCACCCCCGATCTGGGACTAAGCTCCACCCCAAGACAAGGAATACTGGGCTAGCTGAGGTTACAGGGAAAACAACACACAACCACAAGGAAGGAATTCTCTCCCAGGAACCTCCCACGCTCACTGCCCACAGTCGCTCATTCCCCACATGCCTGTTCCACCCCAGGAGAATACACCTTCTCTGTCACCTAGACAGTCCTTCGACTTCTAATCTCCCTTACCTTGGGTTACAGGAATAGGCCGGACCATAAGTCTCTGGGCTCTGTGGCAGCTACAGGGTTCCTTCCAGGAGTCCTCTCCTTCCTCCGCACACTCTCTCACCTAGATAGAATCGCTCACAGGCCAACAATCTGTTCTACCAAACTCAATCACCTCTCTCACCTGGAGAGAGCATTGTACTATTGGCCAACAAGACCCCACGCAGTCCAGCACTGTGTGGTCACAACAACCCATGGGGAAAATAGACACGACTTTCCAACAGGTTCAACAATGGCAGGTCATTTCTTATTTCCCAATCCACCAACACATGATAGACTCACGCTCTGGTTGTCGGGGATGCGTGACAAACAATCCACGCAGGGGTAAACACAGGTTAAAACTGTTCAGACAGGGGATTTACTGGCTATCCAGGAACAACACAGATACACGCCTTTTCGGTTCAGAGGATGCACAAGGGTTTCTCTGTAGGAGTCAGACCAGTTCACCTTCTGGCAGTCCGAGGGTCGAATGGAGGAGGATGAGGAGGAACCTTTCTCACGGATCGCCCTGGCCGTTTATTTGCATGCGTCAGGGTTGACACTTGTCACCCATGGAACTGCATGCGTTCCACCAGCACGCATCACCCTTGTACGTCCTCCCTTGCCAAAACTTAGGATAAAACAGAAAATGCACATGTCTTTTTGGAATAATATTAAAATATTATTCCCAGGCTTAAGCCCCCTAGGCTTAGCCCCCAGGCTCAACACTTAGCCCCTTTCCCACCTTCCAGCCCCTAATTCCTTTTCCACTCTGTGG
>ML813248.1:32777-55566 GCA_009831015.1 Picea engelmannii
CCCCTTCACTCATTCATCATGGTCGGTCTGCACCTGGTGATGTTTACAATTTTATTAAATGTTCTGCATACATACAAGTACAAAATCAGGCCCTTGGCCTCCAACCCTTAGGCTCTCTGGCCTAACAATCACATAAGCCACCAGCTTATAAAAAATTGGCTCACCAGCCTATAAAACATAATTACAATTTATTTTAGAACATTGTTTGCAATGGGGCTCAGCCATGGGGACACTACAATCCCCCTCCCATTATTTTTGCACTATCCTCAGTGCAACTTTACACAACATCTGCAAGCTTTTTAAATTTTTTTCAAAAAGATGCAGGTACTCTGCCCGCATAACATCTGCATGCTCCCATGTCGCGTCCTCAGGACCGTACCAGGTCCACTGGACCTTTACAAGCTCTATGGATCGATTCCGGAGCTGTTTGCTTTTCCTATCCATTATGCGCACAAGATGCACTTGCAGGACACCTTCTGGTTCCACCTGAATCACATCCTAATCGATAAGATGATTAGCATCAGGTACATATTTCTTAAGCAGTGAAACATGAAACACATTATGCACAGTCATAGTTGCAGGTAGTGCAAGCATGTATGCAACTGGCCCAATCCTTTCCAGGATTTCAAAAGGCCCACAAAATCTTGCTGCCAATTTGGCGCAACTTCCCAACCCCAGGGAACTTCTGTTAGTTTTCACTTTCAGGAAAACATGGTCAGCCACTTTGAATTCTCTATGGGTTCTGTTACTATCAGCGTAACTTTTCTTCCTGTCCTGGGCAGTTTTTAGATTATGTTTAATTCTTATCATTTGATCTTCCATCTCTTTGACCAGCTCAGGCCCAACTAATGCTCTGTCAGCTGGATTATCCCAACTCACTAGAGTGTTGCACTTTCTTCCATAAAGCGCTTCGAATGGGCTCATCTTTAGTGATGCATGATACCCATTATTGTAGGTGAATTCTACCAAATGTAGGTAGTTTTCCCACCTTGATGGTTTATCCATCACGTACATTCTCAACATGTCTTCTATTACTCTGTTTACTCTCTCTATTTGTCCATCAGACTCGGGATGATACGCTGTGCTAAAGTTCAGATTCATTCCGAATCCTTTGAACAGTCCTTTCCAGAAATTCGAAGTGAATTTCAGGTCTCTATCAGACACAATTGTCTTAGGAATTCCATGCAAGTGTGCAACTTCTTTTAAGAAGATATCAGCAACATCTGCTGCTCTATGGGTGGTTTTCAGTGGAATAAAATGGGCAGCTTTAGTAAGCTTTTCCACCACCACCATGATTGAATCATGATGCTTGCTTGTTCTGGGCAATCCTGTGATAAAATCCATTGTTACCACGTCCCATTTCCATTCAGGAATGGGTAAAGGCTACAACAACCCTGCTGGGTGCCTTTGCTCAGCCTTAACCTTTTGGCACTCCATACATCTGGCGATGTATTCAACGATTTCTTTCTTCAAACCCGGCCAAAAATAATGGCCTTTGACTGTTGCCATAGTCTTCTGATATCCAAGATGTCCAACATAAGCCATGTTATGCATCTCCTTTAGAATTGCCAGCTTCAACTCTCAGACATTGGGTACATACACTCTGTTTTTATACGAAAGTAAACCATTAGTTCCCAAGGTGTAACTTTCCTTGGTTTGTGGTCTCTCACGCTGCTGTAGCTTTGCTACAAGATTTTTGTACTGCAAATCAACATTTGCAGCTTCCAAAATTCTGTCTTTCATCTCAGTCTGGTACATGCTAATGGCTGTAGCATGTAATTCGTGCACTTTTCTGCTGAGTGCATCAGCCACCTTATTTTTCTTTCCCTTTGATATGCTTGATATCAAAGTCATATTTGCACATAAACTCCAGCCATCTGATTTTCCTGGCATTTAAGGTTGGCTGATCAAATAAATACTTCAGACCATTATGGTTTGTTCTCAACTCGAATCTCTTGCCCATGAGGTAATGTCTCTATTTCTTCAAGGCGTGGACGATTGCTGGCAGCTCTAAATCGTGAGTGGCATAATTCCTTTCGTTCTCTTTCATCTTTCGGGACTCATAACAAATTACAAATTCCTCTTGGCTGAGAACTCCTCCCAACCCCTCCTTACACGCATCTATGCACACTACCTAGATGGGCCACTGAGCGAGGTTTTGACACTGAGCCTAGATGGGCCACTGAGCGAGGTTTCGACACTGAGCCTAGATGGGCCAGTGGAGTTGTCTTTGGACCAAGAATGTGAAGGGAAATTGGGTCTGGAAGGCCAATTTCGGAGCCTGGTTTGCTCCAAAATGTCAAGGATTTACTTGACGAGTTTTAAGCTCAGGAGGTATAGCGGCGTTATGAAACCACAGCCAGTGGGGTATAAGTCCACAGGGAGAGAGGACTCTACACCAGAAGTGTAAGAGCTTTAGGATATTTTCGGGAGGGAAGGTGAACCCTCGTGACCGTTAGATCTGGAAAGTGTGCATGGGGTTTAAATCCCTTTGGAATTGCACAGGAGTGTGGAGATCGCGATACACGGAATCTCGAGTTAGTTAGGAACCGTCTGAGCCGTCAGATATCAGCTGGAAAAACCGACAGTCGTTGGATTTGTCAGCAGTTATCCGAGGGTTAAAACCCCAGTGAATAGGGGAAAAAGCCCCGAAATAGATCTAGACCGTCCGAATGACAGAGGCCACGTGTCGTGAGATTACCCATTTCGGGAAATCGGGAATCGCGGAATCGAGAATCCTGATGACGAAGGCTCAGGAATTTTCGTGGTGAAAACCCTGGGATAGATCTGAACCGTTTGATGGACAGAGGTTACGTGTCGAGAGATTAACTGCATTGGGAAACCAGGGATCGAGATTTTGGGAGTCCCGTGATCGAGAGTTCGGACTCTTGTGATGATAAACCCGATGAATGGACGAGATTCTTTCGGAGGATCTCAGAGTCTGTGATGACCGTTAGATGTGAGGAAGAGATGCAGGCTTTAAGTTGGGGTGCGATGTGATCGATGCTATAGATCTGAGAGATATCTAACCGTTGGATTTTTCTAGGAATGGATGTGGACACATGGAGATGTACCACGTGCTAATTGTTCGAGGAGACAGGCGAGAGTGGTGGGACCCGATGACGTCATTAAAAGCGACGTGGACCCTCCTGAACGTACCACATGCCACAGTGGTGAAGGGAGATAGCTGTGCTATGGGCCCGGAGAATAAAGTAATTCACGATTTCGGGGACTCACGAGATAAGGGCATGGGAACTCGACATTGAAACTTGCGAAGTCGCGAAGTAGCGAGAACGAGAGGAGAAAAGTCAACACCACTTCTCGGGGTTTCGTGAAAGGGAGGCACCAGGGTTGGATGCCACAACTCACGAAGGTGCGAATAGCGAAGGGTTCTACCACTTATCCCTAGACTATGGTCATGCGTAACAGACGCTAGCGAGGAGGGAGCCATACCTGTGTCGCATCTCGGGTATCGACGACTAGAGGAAATGAGTCGAGGGTATTCGACTCACAAACTCGCGAGATCGCGAGTTGAAAAAGGGTAAATCTGGTTACGAATACCTAACTGTGGGATCTTCGTGGACCGAAAGTCGAAGTCCCAAAATCCCGAAGTGCCGAAAATGAAAGTTTTGAAAACACAAAAATTGCAGACCAAACGAGAGCTCAGAAAACTTAATTGAATCAAAATGTATTTCGTTCTTGTTCGTATTGGCTTATAAATGTTACAGATTGTTCCGAAGGAGTAATGTCCTGACAAACTTCGAATTTAATTGCACAGTGCGTGTGCAGAGTTCAACGGAGCTCAGGATTCCAGTTAACCAACGCTGAGTATGGAATGGGAAAAGGTGATGATTGCCTCCGAAACAGGAGATGAACGTGAATGAAAGGATGTCAATATGGGAGTGGAAGGATCGAACTCCAATGGGCATGGAAAATATATGGATAAGGAATAACATATGATGCAACTCATCGAAATATTGTAGAAAGATGCCCAGGCTCACCTAGCTGATAGCCGAAAGCTCATGAAAATCTGGGATCGGCAGGGTGAATTCAATTTAAAAATGTTGAAGAGCCTGGAAAGAATAGAAAATAAATTGGAAAAGGGGAGTGACACAAGCAGATCAAGAAGTGTCAGAAACCCTGAGGGAAGAAGGAGATCGAGGAGTGGTAACAAACATTACCATCTCTCCCCGAAGCATTCTGGCAAGGAGACACACAGTAGTTCAAGCCCGTCCCCTACCGGAAAACACCAAAAATCTTGAAAGGATGAATTGAAAGGGGAGATGAACAAGATTAGGCCTCCAAAATTCGATGGAGAACATAAGAAGGAAGAAGATGTCGAGACCTGGTTTCTTGGCATGAAGAAATACTTCCAACTGTAGAATTATTCTGCCCATGCAGAAGGAAGAATTGCAATGTACCAACTGAAAGGAAAAGTATCCATGTGGTGGGATCAGTTTGTGCAGGTGCAACACATCTGAGAGAAAGAGGTCACTTGGAAGGAATTTAAGAGGTATTTCGATAAGAAATACCTGACTAAAAGATACTAGGATAGAAAGATGAAGAAGTTCTTTGAACTCAAGTTGGATAGTATGACCATTGATGAGTATGAACGAAATTTTCTGGAACTACTGAAGTATGTTCCATTCATCAAAGACGAGGCTGTCAAAATTCAGAGGTATCTGAGTGGACTACCACCTTCCATTGGTGACAATATTCAGTATGACGATCCTAAGACGATGGAAGAAACCATAAGAAGGGAGAAATGTCTATACGAACAACAAAGAGAAAAGCCTATCTTTCGGAAGGTTTGGAATGATCAGAGGAAGTTCAAGAAGGAACAGAGGCAGAAGGGAAACAAGCCTTCCATTTTCAGAAACAGTCCTTAGGGACAGTCATATTTTAGAGTGCCCAGGAAAGTTGAAGGGAGTGAGCAGGTGCCAAGACCGCCACCTATGGAGTGTTGGGGTTGTAAAGGGAATCATAGGTACATAGATTGCCCCCATAGAAAATATAAAGCGAGAACTGTCCATACTATTCTGCAAGCTGAAACAGTGGAGGATATGGGTAGTAGAATGCCAAGGATCTATGCAGCCCTGGACAACAAGCAAGAATAATTTCAATCGCACATGATTGAAGTGGAAGGTATGATCAACAACTGACCACTTGTTATTTTAATTGATTCAGGGGCTAGCCATAGTTATGTAGATCCTAGAGTGGTGGAAAGTTTGCATATAACGAGAAGCAAACATGAGAAGTATTGGTTAGTGCAGTTGGCCACAGGGACCAAGAGGAAGGTCACTGAATTGGTTAAGTCTTGTTCAATGGACATGAAAGGAATGAGCACTAAGGCTGAATTGAACATTATGCCTTTAGGCTCATACGATTTCTTAATTGGGATGGACTGGTTGGACCAGCACCATGCCCTTCTGGATTGCCGTAATAAGAGGTTCACATGCCTGAACGAAGAGGGAAATCAGGTAACAGTCCAAGGAATTCACAGAGCCATGGCTATGAGGGAAATCTCAGCCATGCAGCTGAAGAAATGTTACCGGAAAGGCTGTCAATTATTTGCAGCTAGGGTGGAAGAAGCATCCCGAGATGTAGTATCAAATCTGGAATACCACGAAGTACTCAAAGAATTCAAGGACATATTTCAGGAGGTACCTGGACTACCTATGAAGAGAGACATTGATTTTTCAATAAATTTGATGCCTGGATCAGCTCCAGTTTCGAAGGCTCCTTATAGAATGAGTACGCCAGAGCTGAAAGAGTTGCAATTGCAGCTCAAAGAGCTATTGAAGAAAGGTTACATTCGCCCTGGTGTGTCACCGTGGGGATCCCCGGTCCTATTCATGAAGAAGAAAGATGGGACGTTGAGGATTTGCATTGATTTTCGACAGCTGAATAAGGTCACTGTCAAGAACAAGTATCCTCTGCCAAGGATTGGTGATCTTTTGATCAGTTGAAGGACGCAAAAATATTTTCAAAAATAGATCTCATATCTGGATATCACCAAGGGAGAATAAAGGATGAGGACATTAGCAAGACCGCCTTTAGAACAAGGTACGGTCATTATGAATTCACAGTGGTGCCATTTGGACTGACAAATGCACCTGCTGTTTTCATGTGCTTAATGAATGGAGTGTTCAGAAATTATTTGGACAAGTTTGTCATAGTCTTCCTGGATGATATCTTGGTGTATTCCAAGACAGAGGAAGAATACGAGAAACACCTGAGAATGGTGTTGCAGGTGTTGAGAGAACACCAACTGTACACAAAACTGAGCAAGTGCTCTTTTTACCAAAGGTAGATCCATTATGTGGGACACATTATATCTGAAGAAGGGATCACTGTGGATCCTGAAAAGGTACAGGCCATTCAAGAATGGCTAGCGCCAAGGAATGTGGTAGAAGTTAGATCTTTTATGGGTCTGGTGGGCTATTATAGGAGGTTCATAGCCGGATTCTCAAAGATAGCTCATTCTATCACTTCCTTGAAAAGGAAGGAGAAGAAGTTCTAGTGGACTGAAGAATGTGAGAGTAGCTTTCAGCGATTGAAGCAACTGCTAACTAGTGCTCCAATCCTGAAGATCACAGATCCAAACAAGGATTACATAGTTTGCACAGATGCATGTAAGGAGGGGCTGGGACGAGTTCTCAGCCAAGAGGGATTTGTAGTTTGTTATGAATCCCAAAATTTGAAGGAACATGATAAGAATTATGCAACTCATGATTTAGAGCTAGCAGCAATCATCCACGCCTTGAGGAAACTGAGACATTACCTCATGGGCAAGAGATTCGAGTTGAGAACAGACCATAACGATATGAAGTATTTATTTGATCATCCGACCTTAAATGCTAGGAAAATTAGATGGCTGGAGTTTCTGTGCAAATATGACTTTGATATCAAGCATATCAAAGGGAAAGAAAATAAGGTGGCTGATGCACTCAGCAGAAAAGTGCACAAATTACATGCTACAACCATTAGCATGTACAGAACTGAGATTAAAGACAGAATTTTGGAAGCTGCCAATGTCGATTTGCAGTACAGAGGTCTAGTAACAAAGCTACAACAGCGTGAGAGACCACAAACCAAGGAAAGTTACACCTTGGGAACTGATGGCTTACTTCTATATAAAAACAAAGTATATGTACCCAATGTCCGAGAATTGAAGTTGGCAATTCTAGAGGAGATGCATAATGTGACTTATGCTGGACATCTTGGATATCAGAAGACTGTGGAAACAGTCAAAAGCCATTACTTTTGGCCGGGTTTGAAGAAAGAAATCACTGAATACATCGCGAGATGTATGGAGTACCAAAAGGTTAAGGCTGAGCATAGGCACCCAACATGGTTTCTGCAACCTTTACTTATTCCTGAGTGGAAATGGGACGTGGTAACAATGGATTTTATCACCAGACTACCTAGGACAAGAAAGCAACATGATTCAATCATGGTGGTCGTGGACAAGCTTACTAAAGCTGCCCATTTTATTCCATTGAAAACCACCCACAGAGCAGCAGATGTTGCTGATATATTCTTAAAAGAAGTTGCACGCTTGCATGGAATTCCTAAGACAATTGTGTCTGATAGAGACCTGAAATTCACTTCGAATTTCTGGAAAGGACTGTTCAAAGGATTCAGAACGAATCTGAACTTTAGCACATCGTATCATCCCGAGTCTGATGGACACACAGAGAGAGTAAACAGAGTAATAGAATACATGTTGATCATGTACATGATGGATAAACCATCAAGGTGGGAAGACTACTTGCATTTGGTAGAATTTGCCTACAATAATGGGTATCATGCATCACTAAAGATGAGCCCATTCGAAGCGCTTTATGGAAGAAAGTGCAACACTCCAGTGAGCTGGGATAATCCAGCTAACAGAGAAGTAGTTGGGCTTGAGCTGCTCAAAGAGATGGAAGATCAAATGATAAGAATTAAACATAATCTAAAAACTGCCTAGGACAGGCAGAAAAGTTACGCTGATAGTAACAGAACCCATAGAGAATTCAAAGTGGGTGACCATGTTTTCCTGAAAGTGAAAACTAACAGAAGTTCCCTGAGGTTGGGAAGTTGCACCAAATTGGCAGCAAGATTTTGTGGGCCATTTGAAATCCTGGAAAGGATTGGGCCAGTTGCATACATGCTTGCACTACCTGCATTTATGACTGCGCATAATGTGTTTCATGTTTCACTGCTTAAGAAATATGTACTTGATTCTAATCATGTTATCGATTGGCATGTGATTCAGGTGGAACCAGAAGGTGTCCTGCAAGTGCATCATGTGCGCATATTGGACAGGAAAAGAAAACAACTCCGGAATCGATCCATAGAGCTTGTAAAGGTCCAGTGGACCTGGTACGGTCTTGAAAATGCGACATGGGAGCATGCAGATGTTATGCGGGTAGAGTACCCGCATCTTTTTGAAATTTTTTGAAAAAGCTTGCAGATGCTGTGTAAAGTTGCATTGAGGACAGTGCAAAAATAAGGGGAGGGGGCTTGTAGTGTCCCCAAGGCCGAGCCCCATTACAATCCATGTTTTGAAAGAAATTGTAATTATGTTTTATAGGCTGGTGAGCCAAGTTCTTATAAGCTGGTGGCTTATGTGATTGTTAGGCCAGAGAGCCTAAGGGTTGGAGGCCAAGGGCCTGATTTTGTACTTGTATGTATGCAGAACATTTAATAAAATTGTAAACATCGCCATGTGTAGGCTGACCACGATGAATGAGTGAAGGGGGACTGGGCATCCATAGAGTGGGAAAGGAATTAGGGGCTGGAAGGTGGGAAAAGGGGCTAAGTGGTTAACCTAGGGGCTAAGCCTAGGGAGCTTAAGCCTGGGAATAATATTTTAACATTATCCCCAAAAGACATGTGCATTTTATGTTTATCCTAAGTTTTGGTAAGGGAGGACATACAAGGGTGATGCATGTTGGTGGAACGCATGCAGTTCCATGGGTGACAAGTGTCAACCCTGCCGCATGTGAATAAAACGGCCAGGGTGAGCTGTGAGAAGGGTTTCCCCCCATTCTACTCGATCGTCTGACCGCGTACGGAGCCAGGGGATAGTACTACCAACCCGACTCTTGTAGAGAACCTTCATGCGTCCCTGTGATTCGAAAATCCTGTGTCTGGCTCTGAGAAAACTCGTGTGTACATTCCCTGAATGAGAAGCCGTGTTGATTTTGGGAAAGAGTCTGTGTTTGTTCTTGAAAGTTGGTACACCCCTTCTTTGTTCTAAACCGTGGAGTCTGAATCGACCCCTGCGTGGACGACTTGTCATGCATCCCTGAGAATCCAGAGTGTGAGTCTATATCGTGTTGCCAAATTGAGGAAAACAGAAGTGTCTCATCCCTGCTAGGCTTGGTTATACTGTTGCACCTGTCTGGAGCTGCCCTGGGGTGTTCGTGTCTGGATTCCCGTGGTTTGTGGTGGACATGTATTGTTTTTTCCTGTGTGGCTTGTAGGCCAATTTGTACAACACTCTCTCCAGGTGAGAGAGGTGTTTGAAGTTGGAAGAATAGGTTGTTGGGCCTGTGAGCGACTTCCTCCAGGTGAGAGAGTGTGCAGAGGAAGGAGAGAACTCCTGGAAGGAACCTTGTAGCTGCCATAGAGCCCAGAGACTTCCAGTCCAGCCTGTTCCTGTAACCCAAGGCAAGGGAGATTAGAAGCCGAAGGAATGTCCAGGTGACAGAGAAGGTGTATACTCCTAGGGTGGAACAAGCATATGAGGAATGAGGGTCTATGGGCAGTGAGCGTGGGAGGTTCCTTGGAGAGAATCCCTTCCTTGTGGTTGTGTGTTGTTTTTCCTATAACCTCAGCCTAGCCTAGATTTCCTTGTCTCGGAGTGGATCTTAGTCCCAGGTTAGGGGTGACCCACTGCTGAGCTGATGAGCAATGTGGTCTAAGGCTGGGAGGTTCATGGAAGGCCTGCACTTGGTTGGTGGATTCTACCACTATTAAAGATAAGTATCTGATTATGTTTTAATCATGTTTTGCATGACTCTACTGCTTATGATATCATGATTTCCGTTGTGTATATGAATTAGTATGAAATTATATGGACTGTTAATTATGGCAGTAACTCATATGAATACTCTGTGTAGAATGTGTTTTATTTGTTTAAATGCATGAGATTTATAATACCTGTATGAGTTATGTGCAAAGTGGTGTTATAAGTTTTCTTTTAAGAGCGATTAAACAAAGTAGTAGAAAGGTGTGCTACAGTTTGGTATCAGAGCGATTAAACAAAGTAGAAGAAAAGGTGTGCTACAGACCTGGCCGAAGAAATAATGGTTTTGAGGGAAAAAAATCTGCCACTAGCCCTCCCCACCAGAGTCTCATTCGTCACCTGAACCACTTTGTTCATTCCAACCTTCTTTCCAAACTGTAGGTTGGCCACTTTCCCTACTATTTTTGGGGCTTTCCTTCTCTTCTTTTGGTAGGCGGTGTGAAATCCCCTCGCGTCCCATGAGTCTTCTAGAGTATAACTTGTAGAGGGTTCCCTTCTGTCATGGGAGAAACCCTTTTGTTCTTCCACTTCCAAAAAATTCGAGATGAAACCCTTAGAGGAGGGAGAGTTTCCTTGTGAATGTGAGAGCCTTGTCACCTTTCTTCTGAGTCCTAAACCAAAGACTTCAAACCATTGTCCCTTTCTGTTGAAAACCCACTTTCATCAGGTTTAAAGCTCAAAGGTGGAGTAGAGTGCAAGAAATCTCCTTCAACACATGAGAGAAAGTTGAGGCCTAAATCGACTGGTGAGCTTGGAGCCAAACGAAAATTGCTAGAGGTTGTGGGATCTGTGACTAGAAAATCCATGAAAGTGCCAAAAATGCCAGAGTAAGCAATAGTTCCTGTCGGGGTATGGGAGGGAGATGTTTTCTTACTAGTGAGAGGAGACGGAGGATCGGGGGAAGTTAGCATAATATGGGTCAACGACGAGAAAACATCTGTCAGCAACCCCAGACTGGGGTCAAAACCACTGGACAAGGAGAGGCGGTCCACGTGCATTGTTTCTTTGTCTGTGGTTATTACCCGGGGTTCCATGTCCGCAATGATCTTCTGAGAAAACGACAGGGGTGCTGAAAAAAACAGTCTACATGATCGGGGGAGAAAGGAGACAGGGAGCCAGTGGTAGGAAAAAAATGAGGGAGGGGAAGGGAGATAGGGTGACAGAGGTAGGAAAAAGTGGGAGAGGGGAAAGGAGACCGGTGCTCCCGGTTAGATTGTCCAGGTAAAATTATCCGCATCCACCTACCTCAATGACAGGAAAAACCTCAGGCTCCATCCAGAAAAAACCTCAAACCCGCCCCCCCCAGTTGACATTAAGAATTAATCATATTATATTGATATAGCTTTGTTTTATCTATCTTCGAAAACTAAATTTAAGGAATTTAGTTTACCCACCTTTATTCCACACATTGGGTTTTCAAAATCATCATTTTTTCACTTTCGTATCTCTTTGTGTAAAAAAAATCTTAAAATATATGTATAATTGAAAGAAATTAGAATTGTTTTTCTTTTGATAGAAGAATCACCATAGTCTATATTCTAGGACCTTATGTGTAGATTTCGAGAGTAAATTCTCCAAGTCCATTTTCATTAGAAACCAAGATTTGACTAATTGAGAGAAAATACTTTTAGTAATGAGGACTATTTTATGGGAAAGAGCTTCAAACACATGCATCAATAACGAGGTCAAATTTTGTTAAGTGTTGCAATCTCCCCTCATGATTATGCAATGGATGAATGCATAGTAGGGGAATTTAGAGAAGTTTGGCATGCTACCTAGGGTGACACCTTCTTTCTAATGTTTTGGTCTTAGGATGAAGTCACATATGTCCTTTCCAAATGTGAACACCTGAATTGCAACTATTTTTCTTAGATATTCATAATGAATAGGTGACCAAGGTTAATTTTACTATATTCCACATGATGACTACTTGCATGAATCTCTTTTGGTGCCTGAGATAGATCCCTAATATCCTTTGAATATCTTCTTTAAGGTTTCTTTATGTTGTGGGAGATTTAACTTTGGACGATGACTTTGTGAGGTTTCAATAACTACTTATTGACCTTCATTGGTTATATTTGGGTGCTCACCATCCCAACATGACCCCTAAAGGGCCCCTTTTTTACTCTTCAATAGTTGGAGCTCAACATTTAATCACCTTGGGTTGGTTTCTAGAAGAGTAATTTTTCTTGGATAAATCTTAGAAAGTCTTGTATATGAGTATGTTGATAAAATTCTTGTTTGTTAACCATGTATAAAACCTTAGGGGTAATTAGTCATTATTTTATTAGTGATCATTTTCTTTGATCCTTGCCTTATATTGACTGATATTTTAGGCAGATTTCAATTTTTTTTTTATTTCCTTGTAAAATTTTCACGGGAGATCATATTAGTCATTTATGCTTTTCCATTGTAGAAGTACAAAGAGTATGATCCATGCCTCGAGGATCATTTTCTCCTAATCAACCCATGGTTCTCTAGAAACCCCATCCTAAGAAACCATTGGTTGATAAAGTGGTTGATATGAAGAAATATTTTCTTAATTCCACTCATCCTCTTAAGACTATTGTGACCACCAGTCATGTCTTCTTTAATTCCAATTCAAAGTCTTCTAAATAAGGGGGAATATCTCCCACTTTTAGTGTGTACCATCCAAGCTCTAGGTTCATTACCTTTGACTGGAATGGGTTAGAAAAGTCATGCATTCATTCTTCTACACCCTTCCGAATAAGGGTTGAAGTTAATTGATACATGTTTTTTTTTGGTGTATTATGGATGAAGGATATTCCTCTAATATTTTATCCTCATGTGCTCGAAAGTTTTGGGTTCTCCCAACATTGTCGTAGCTACTAACCAATTGATATTTTTTTTATAAAAACCCAATGAACATTTGGGGGCTCTTCCTAAATTTCATATTTCATTAGGTGGGAAGATTTTCTTAGTAAATCTCATAATTTTCGAAGGATCATTGGACTTTACTTTGCTCTTTGGGCATGATTACATATAGGACACAAATACATTGATGTCTATGCTCTTTGGTGCGATGAATTTTCCTCGTGAAGGAAACATTGACACTATTGATTAACTCACATACTATGATCCCCAACCTATTTAAACTTTAGACCATATAGTATCTCATATCCCATGCACTCAATTTCAATAGATAAGTAACCTTTGCATTCACACTTACCTTCTTTGGATTTAGTTCCAAAGTTGACCAGGATATTTTTCTAAGGAGGGTAGCAAATCCTTTTATTCTCCCATTAGTCCAAACTAACTTTCTAATGTGAATTCACTTTGGGATGATGTTTTCCCATGATATGAATCTATCCTAGAGGCTATGATTGGTTTTGACATTGCTTAAGAGGACTTTTCTTTTTCCTTTTCCAAAGAAATTCTCCATGGATTGGAAATTTTTGCAATTGAATACAACACCAACAACCCTTTTGAGTATGATGATCTCTTTGGTTGTAGATCCTCATAATTTGACTTTTTTAGGCCTTTGTTTATAAAATCTATCATTAATCCATATGTTTGTTTTCCTTTTGAGACTGATATTTATATTTATAGATCCCATAATTTGGATTTGTCATTCTTATGCTTGTTCTATTATCTATGTCCTTATTGCACTATAATTGATTATATATGATAAAAAGACGGGGAAAGGATAAATTTCTTTAATAAGTCTTATAAATTCTGGGTAGCTATCCATTTTTCCCTTGAACAAAGAAAAATTATTGAGTCTTTATCTATATGGTTGGGTGTATATTTGTTCCTTTGCACCTATTTTAATAGTATCCTTTGATCCCTGATTTTTTTTGAATTCCTTAGGTTGATTACTCTTCCAACCTTTATGGAGCATTACATTAGTTGCTGGATTGTTTAATATGGTTGCTATCCTAGTTCCATTTATCCATGCTCCAAGTCAATGGAAGTCCTTTTGTTCTAAGTACATTATCAATGCATGTTTATCTCATGTCAATTGGAAACAAACATTATTTATTTTTTATTGACACGTCCACCCTATTAACTGCGACACATTCATGTAGAAAAATAACATAGGGTTTGATAACATTCTAGGACTTACTTTCATTATTGGTAGGTTTCCTTGCACTCAAAAAATCATCTTCATCAATTTTCACTAATTGATAGCTTCCCCTATGTTCGATGAAAACACATGTATTCACATGGGTAGGATTCATACTAGAAACTTAGTCTCATTTTCATCAATGTTGAGACACCTCACTATTTTTCAACAATTTTCATTATTTATTACTAACTAGATGATATCTCTCTTGTGCTATTCTCATTTGGTGTAGAAGAGAGTCATACTCAATGGATGTTACTTCAAATTATTACACAATAATTTAATCTTTAGCAATTTGATATATCTCATATTGGTTTATGAGAGATGCACCATTGTTATCCTTCCAATTGATTGACTCCTATCAAATCTTATTCATTTTCTCTAGGAGTAGAATCTAAATACTTTCAGTACCTTGGTTCTTATAGTTCTTAGTGGTAGGTTTCTTCTCATTTGATGGTGGGTTTTCATCAATGGACCTTGATTGGATAATTCCTCCAATGATCAAATACAACACATTAATTCACACTTCGTAGGAATATACTAAGTACCTTGGTCCACACTTTCATCATGGGTGAGATACCTCATGTCTAGTAACGATATTTAGCATTAATTGTTGATTAGACTGTTTCTCCCATGTTTGACTTTGAAACATTTATTCACATTGTGTAGATGTATACCTCATGACATACGTTGATTGAATACCTTTGGCTTACTCTCCATCCCTAAATGATGTCATTTCCCTAGTACTTTGTTGTAACATGTCTTCAAATTTTCATTGCTACACTGGAGGAAAATAAAGTTCATTGCCTATCCTATCTTAGTTATCCTTTGGTATTACACTTAGACACAGATCCACTGTGTATTTTCTCATGGAAATGATCTTAATTTTTTACATTGATCCAATGTTTATTTTTTCAGGTCCATGGTTTTGTATCCACAATGTACATGATTTAGCAGCCATGCTTATATTTATGCCTACCTTAGGGAAGATAGTTTTATGATATCTTACTTGTGTTTTACATATGAATTTCCTATATCATGTGTGTCAATGATCAACCACCTAGTTTTTTTGAAAACTCATCTGCATATTTTTTATACTCCCATTCAATTCCCTACTAACCTCACACATTGGGAGGTATATGTTATCACCCCAATTCGGTCACCCTTGTACAAAATCATAGGTTCCATTGAATAATTTCATATACATGACTCTTTCTAGTTCATTACACCCTATTTCAAGCATTTGAGAAAAATATTTATCTTCCTGACTATCTACATGTACAAAATTCAAGGTTTACCACGTGATCAAATATTACATTGAAATGAGATGAAATTAAATCATAACCTTATGTAATGCAAGACACAAGCTCATGTAGTCAACACATTCCCTTCAAATTTGAAATATGTGTTCACCATGGAAAACACTTGAAAAATATTAAATTTCCATACATACATAACCATAAGAGGGTTTTGTGGGATATGGAATAGTGTATGGAATCTATAAAGTTGATACCCACCTATAGGCATGATCCAGATTGGATCCAGGAGCCAAGATGGGGTCCAAGAAGGCCTAAAAATAAAAGTGTCCAGAATCTCTTCAAATCCGACGTGTGCGTAGGCCTCGTCAATACAAACCCAATGCAACTTAAACATGCTCAAACAGATGTCGTATGACCAAGATATCACAATCTATTAGTTTTTCCAAACATGCAAAATTTGCTGACTGTACAGTCCATACAATCTGTATAGTGCTGACGTGGCATATGACTATACTAGCTGTACAAACATCAAGATGATGTGGAACATTTGTACGAATGATGTTGCAGGTCTGTACAGTCGTAAGACACATGACAGATGACTGGACTAGACGATGACATGGCATGCACAGTCAACATTGATTTGGAAGACATGTGGGCAGACAGGTGGATGAATTGTTGATTGACACGTGTCCTTTTCTTTGGGTGAATAGCATGGTGCCATGTGGCACCCATTCATTGGATAGTTTGGTTGCAAAATTGTTTGGAGTCCACCGGGGTCGAACCTGTGACCTTTGGTCCGGGTAGCACTTTGGCAAGGCTGGGCTACCTGCCTGCCTACTATGTTTCTTATTAACCATAGTGGAAAAGTTATATTTAAAGTGAAATATTGTATATGGTGGAGGGGTAAAGGGTTGGGGCTAGGCCCCAGCCTGATATCATTTGCACACCATACAACCCAACTCTAATGTTGTTGGCGCGAGTGTCATATCGTTTGGTGCATTGGCATTTCATACAACAACCACCTGTGACCGCATTGATTTGACACTTGGTGTGCATTTTCTATGGGTCTAGCCCCGGTTTTGGGCATAGACCATATGACCTGGACCTTCCAATAGTTTGGCGCGGATATTTGATATGGGATAGCCCCTGGTTCTCACTCCATATACCATGTGACCCGTATTTCAGTGGTTAGCGTTGATCGGTCAGGCTAGCCTGCTAACCAGGGCGCGAAACCAATGGCTATGACCAGGGCCTAAATGGTATAAAGCGCATGGATACTTAGCCCTTGGCCATATGGCCATGCAACATAAGACCAAGAGCTTATCTCGGAGGGGCCCAACAAATTAGCGCCAACCCAGGGCCACATGGAAGGCGCCCAGGTGACCAGGAGCCCGAGAAAAAGGTGTTGCACCCTAATTTTTTTCAAATAGTGGGTTTTACACTATACATTAAGATTTTTAAATGGATTTTCATCCTGTTTGAGGGGATTTAATCCATTTTTGGGAGATCTTGGGCCCTTTTTGAGGCCAGATCTTGGGGAGAAGTTGGGAGATGGTTCCCAACTTCAGGCCTATATAAAATAGAGGCTATTGAAGCCATGGGGAGAGGTTCAGTTCATATAAATGCTGATGAATTGTTGAGGCAAAGCCATTTTTATGCAGGGAAGCTATTAAGGAGTGCACCTTTGCGGGCCATTTCTAGGAGCTCTGTTCATCCCTTTTCAGTGCTCTCAGTTTTGTGGGGTTCTTGAGATTTGGTAGAACACATACATATCAGTTTGTAATCCTTTTGGCACTATTATGATGTTCTTTTAAATATTTGAACATAAATAAGAAAGCCTCACTCAATGAGACAAAGACCCAGAGACGTAGGCGAGATTGTTGAACTTCGTTATCACTTTGGTGTTTTATGGTTTGTTGTTCTTCATGCTTATGTTCAGATCTGTATATTATCTTATGGCTGCTATGTTTCATTATTAATTCTTCCTCTTTCATCAGTTTCCTAAATGGTAATTTAACTCATGCAAAATAACTTAACCATTGTCGTTTAAAAGATCTTTTCAGATCAAGTCGTATTAGATCTAGTTGACGGTTGGTTTTTGAGTTTGCATGATTACCAGGGAAAAGATGAATCGTGGTGAAGGCGATATTGTTAAATATAATCCATTGATTGGATTGAGAAATAGAACTTCTTAAAGTGAGAATATGACATTGGAAGAGGGACTTTCTAATGAGGAGAAAGAGTTTTGAAAAACTTTCTTCGCCATGTCGAAGATGGTGAAAGTGTTGTATGGAGATTACTTGGAATGAAAGAGATTGGTTCAAGAGAAAACTTCAAAGAACAACAAAAGCGAAGAATAATTGAAGGAATTTCCTTCTACAACAAATCCAAAAAACATCTCTGAGGTATGCAGTGGAAGTCAATCATTAATTTTACATTGTTCCCATCAAGATGGTTCTTTTGGTGCATTTGAAAAACATACAAGAGCTATAGGTTTGAAATTGCTAACCAAGATGGGTTATGAAGGAAAGGGCCTTGGAAATAAGGGCCAAGGTATCATTAATCCCATAGAGGTTGTGGAAAGACCTCGTTATTTAGGATTGGGATATGGTGAAGAGGAGATTGGAGCATTCTCCAAGATGGGATCCAAAACACTAGAAGCAAGTGATGCTTCAAATGAACGTATTAAGTCATTGCGGGAACAATTCACGAAAGGTGATGGTGTATCACTCCCTGATGGTGATAGTGAATGCAATTCATCTCCGAAGAAAAGTGAAGATAAGCAAGACATGTATAATGGTCATGGTTGTTCCAATTCTCTTTTTGATTATAAAAAACATAATCATGTAATCCAAAACTTGTGGAATATGTATCCTTGTACGTTTTGTCATTCACCCAAGCATTGTGTTGCCAAGTGTTAGAAGAGCCAATCTTTGTACAGGAATTTTATGTTGACTAGGAAGGAGACACGACATAAAGACTCAACTCCACAACAGAAGAAAGAGAAGGGAAAACAAGTCAGGATGCCAAAAAACCATTCCACTTATTGCAACAGGGGTGGCCATCAAAAGGCTTACTGTTGGAAGCTTAATCTAGAGCTTTGTCCAAAGAAGGAAAAAAGGATTGCACTTGTACTCACCAAGGAAGAGATAGTACCAGCAAAGAAAGAGGAACACCATGAAGGAAATAAAACAATCACTTGGTTTTTCCAGAAGTGGATGTCACATCTTCATTGTATTTTGCTTCCATTAATGTAATCACACATGTTGAAATGATGACCTGTTATAACATCATTTTTGAACAACATAGTGTTTTGTTTTTGTACTTATGAGTATGTAATCAGTAAGGTCCATTTTGTAACCTTTTGGAGGACCAAAAGGTGTTTAGTGGGGAGGCATGATCCATATTGGATCTAGGAGCCAAGATGGGGTCCAAGAAGGCCTAAAAATAAAAGTGCTAAGAATATCTTCAAATCGGACGTGTGCGTAGGCCTCATTGCTATGAACCGAAAACAATTTTAATGGGCTCAAATGGGCATCGTATGACCAATATATTGCGATCTGTTTGTTTTTCCAAATAGGCAAAATTTGTTGATTGTACAGTCCGTACAATGCTGACGTGGAAGATGACTATATAGGCCATACAAATGATGTGTCAGGGTTGTACAACCATACGACATGTGTCATATGACTAGACTACAGGCTGACGTAGCAGGTACAATGGATGCTAATTTGGTAGACATGTGGGTAGACAGGTGGACGAGTTGTTGGATGACATGTGTCTTTGTTTTGGGTGAATAGCGTGGTGCCACATGGACCAGTCATGGGATGCCATGTGGCACCCATTCATTGGACAATTTGGTTTCAAAATTGTTTGTATTCGACTAGGGTCGAACCCGTGACCTTTGGTTTGGGTGGTGCTTTGGCAAAGCTAGGCTACCAGCCCACCTACTATGTTTCTTATTAAACATAGTGGAAAATTTATATTTAAAGTGAAATATGGTATATGGCAGAGGGGTAAAGGGCTGCTGCTAGGCCCAAGCTCGCAGTCATTTGCACATCATACAACTCAGCTCTAATGTTGTTGGCGCAAGTGTCATATCATTTGGCGCGTTGGCATTTCATATAACCACCACCTTTGATTGCATTGCTTTGACACTTGGCACGCATTTGCTATGGGTCTATCCCCGACCGTGAGCATAGACCATATAACCCAGACCTTCCAACAGTTTGGTGTGGATATTTGATATGGGATAGCCCCCGATTCTCCCTCCATATACCATGTGACTCGGATTTCAGTGGTTAGCGTTGGTTGATCAGGCTAGCTTGTTGACCAGGGAACAGAACCAACGGCTATGACCAGGGTCTAAATGGCATAGAGCACGTGGAGACTTATCCCTTGGCCATATGGCCATGCAACAAAAGACCAGGAGCTTATCTCGAAGGGGGCCAACAAATTAGCGCCAGCCTAGGGCCACATGGAGGGCACCCAACTCACCAGGAGCCTGAGAAAAAGGGGTTGTGCCATAATATTTTGCAAATAGTGGGTTTTACACTATACATTAATATTTTTAAATGGATTTTCAGCCTATTTGAGGGGATTTAATCCATTTTTGGGAGATCTTGGGCCCTTTTTGAGGCCAAATCTTGGGGAGAAGTTGGGAAATAGTTACCAACTTCAGGCCTATATAAACCAGAGGCTATTGAATCCATGGGGAGAGGTTCAGATCAGATAAATGTTGATGAATTATTGAGGCAAAGCCATTTTTTATGCAGGGAAGCTATTGAGGAGTGCACCTTTGCGGGCCATTTTTGGGAGCTTTGTTCATCCATTTTCAGTGTCGTCAGTTTTGTTGGGTTCTTGAGATCTGGTAGAACATGACCATATAAGTTTGTAATCCTTTTGGCACTTTTATGATGTACTTTTAAATCTTTTAACATAAATAAGAAATCATCACCCACTAAGACAAAGGCCCGGAGATGTAGGCGAGATTTCTGAACTCCGTTGTTAATTTGGTGTTTTATGGTTTGTTGTTCTTCATGCTTATGTTCATATCTGTATATTATCATATGGCTATTATGTTTCATCATTAATTCTATCTCTTTCATTAGTTTCCTAAATGGTAATTTAACTCATGCAAAACAACTTAACCATTGTCGTTTAAAAGTTCTTTTCGGATCAAAGAACCATTTCCTCATGTAAATACATGGTTTTGGTGTGGAAGAAATTTAGCCAAAAAAATCATGGAGCCTTGAAGCCCTTGGAAGCCTTGTGAAACCATCATTATTCTTCATGATTTCTGAGTTATAGGAAGACCCTCATTTCTCTTCATTATTATATATTTCTCCCAAATTTCTATGGTAGTTTAGAGCCCCTTTGTGGATCCTTTTGGCATGGAGAATTGATTATATCAAAGGATATTGGAGTTGAAGAGTCGTATTTAATGCTTTAATGCTTTCTTCATTATAATAGTACACAATTTATTTTTAGTTCCTACATCTCATAGATTCAATTATGCAAGTTATTAATGTCAATTTATAGATTAGGGTATATAAATAAAGAGAAAATATGTATGTCTATTTGATGTATGTGTAAGAAGAGAAGTGGATCTCATGTGTTTAAAACTTATTATCCTCCCATTCGAAGCACCTTCTAGAATTCATATCAAAGCATCTCCAAGAATTCCTCTTTATTCCCACATTATCTTATTTATTTACATTGGAAGTTAGGGAATATATATAGATTTGATATATGTTATGTTAGAAATTAACCAACCAATTTCTAGGAATGATTGTCACCCACGTAACTAAAAATCCCACAATAAAATAGTTGTTCCCAACACCTAAAACGAAAAAACTATTCAATATCCCAAAGTTGTGAGACACATCAAGATCATACTCCATTCTAAATATGCCACATTATAATGCACATTAGGGCTAGGACTAAATTTTACATGTAGGATAAAGTCTTACAATAACAAATATCATGAAAAAACCTCACCTTGCACAAAATAAGAATGGATGACACCCCCTTTAACTCATCCATATGTAGCTTATTACTAAGTATGTAGTCATGGTAATTTTTCAAGAGAGAATCATAATATGCATGGGATTAATCCAATACCTTAAAGTAAATATATTGGGTTGACCTCATCTAGCTTACTACCAGAGCCAACACTATGCTTATCACCTCCACCACAACTAACCTATGTTCCATTCCCATTTTCATAGCCATGTTCATGTGCTACAATAGCTTTATTTTAACCTTGGAGTTAGAATCTACATTAATCCTAGAAAACACAATTACCATATTTTAAAGTTATGTCTATGGTTAAGAAAAACATGCACATAACTTAGTGTAATTACCTTTGTTCCATACTAGAAGCAAGTCGTCTTAATAATAATAATAATAATATTTACAACTCACAATTTTCATCTACAATACCACATATTACTACATAGAGTATAAGAATCCATTGCAATCAATAGAGTCTTTGTTAATTTTTGTTTGTTCCCATCATCATTATGTACATAAGGGAATGCATGTAGTTCAAATTGTAATGCCTTCCACTTAAAATTTAAGATAATATTAAACATATTGGTTTACAAAATTCTAAATATTATTAAATACATATCCAACTTAATGGATCATATACCAATTGAAAATGATCAAGGCAATGTGTACGATGTCATATTCATTGAAACAACGAAGTGGTTGGAAAACACTTCAGGGAGAACCAACGTGAAAAATAAAAAAAAACAAAAATATTATTATTACTATTAATTATGATAATTGGTTGCATAAAATGACCAATTTCAAATTATTGGTGAATTGGAGACATGACCAACTATAGATCATCTAGCTCCTCCTCACTATGGAAAGAAATGATACTATAAGGTAGAGTGGGGTAGTCATAGGGACCTTGAACACACCCAATTCGATTATTATTTAGTGATATGAATATGAGAAAAATCATAAGGAGGATAATATATATACAATAAAAATGCAAAGCATGGCCTACTTTGTATGATAGTGTTTTGTCAACAATAAAAAATCACCCTTTTCACATATATACCCCTCTGCAATTAAGCTTGAGGTTTGAATCTGTAATTTATTTGTGTCACATCCCCACATGATGCCTACCTAGATCTTGTGATTGTGCACTTATTGAGTGCATGCAGCACTGCAAAATTTCTCACTTGGTTTCTTGGAAACACCAAGGATAATTCATCTTCACCTAAAGCATACCCATACTCTGTTCTAGGCTATGGGTGAGTCACACTCCTACTCTAGTGTAACTCACTTGTATATTGAGACAATCTTGTTAACAACTTAACACTTAGCCATTTAAGCACACATTCATGAAACAAAGAGAACACTTGTGAAACAAACAAGATACAAATAGATATAGTGTGGGTGACA
>ML813248.1:55666-83307 GCA_009831015.1 Picea engelmannii
CTTTTGGTGCCTGAGATAGATCCCTAATATCCTTTGAATATCTTCTTTAAGGTTTCTTTATGTTGTGGGAGATTTAACTTTGGACGATGACTTTGTGAGGTTTCAATAACTACTTATTGACCTTCATTGGTTATATTTGGGTGCTCACCATCCCAACATGACCCCTAAAGGGCCCCTTTTTTACTCTTCAATAGTTGGAGCTCAACATTTAATCACCTTGGGTTGGTTTCTAGAAGAGTAATTTTTCTTGGATAAATCTTAGAAAGTCTTGTATATGAGTATGTTGATAAAATTCTTGTTTGTTAACCATGTATAAAACCTTAGGGGTAATTAGTCATTATTTTATTAGTGATCATTTTCTTTGATCCTTGCCTTATATTGACTGATATTTTAGGCAGATTTCAATTTTTTTTTTATTTCCTTGTAAAATTTTCACGGGAGATCATATTAGTCATTTATGCTTTTCCATTGTAGAAGTACAAAGAGTATGATCCATGCCTCGAGGATCATTTTCTCCTAATCAACCCATGGTTCTCTAGAAACCCCATCCTAAGAAACCATTGGTTGATAAAGTGGTTGATATGAAGAAATATTTTCTTAATTCCACTCATCCTCTTAAGACTATTGTGACCACCAGTCATGTCTTCTTTAATTCCAATTCAAAGTCTTCTAAATAAGGGGGAATATCTCCCACTTTTAGTGTGTACCATCCAAGCTCTAGGTTCATTACCTTTGACTGGAATGGGTTAGAAAAGTCATGCATTCATTCTTCTACACCCTTCCGAATAAGGGTTGAAGTTAATTGATACATGTTTTTTTTTGGTGTATTATGGATGAAGGATATTCCTCTAATATTTTATCCTCATGTGCTCGAAAGTTTTGGGTTCTCCCAACATTGTCGTAGCTACTAACCAATTGATATTTTTTTTATAAAAACCCAATGAACATTTGGGGGCTCTTCCTAAATTTCATATTTCATTAGGTGGGAAGATTTTCTTAGTAAATCTCATAATTTTCGAAGGATCATTGGACTTTACTTTGCTCTTTGGGCATGATTACATATAGGACACAAATACATTGATGTCTATGCTCTTTGGTGCGATGAATTTTCCTCGTGAAGGAAACATTGACACTATTGATTAACTCACATACTATGATCCCCAACCTATTTAAACTTTAGACCATATAGTATCTCATATCCCATGCACTCAATTTCAATAGATAAGTAACCTTTGCATTCACACTTACCTTCTTTGGATTTAGTTCCAAAGTTGACCAGGATATTTTTCTAAGGAGGGTAGCAAATCCTTTTATTCTCCCATTAGTCCAAACTAACTTTCTAATGTGAATTCACTTTGGGATGATGTTTTCCCATGATATGAATCTATCCTAGAGGCTATGATTGGTTTTGACATTGCTTAAGAGGACTTTTCTTTTTCCTTTTCCAAAGAAATTCTCCATGGATTGGAAATTTTTGCAATTGAATACAACACCAACAACCCTTTTGAGTATGATGATCTCTTTGGTTGTAGATCCTCATAATTTGACTTTTTTAGGCCTTTGTTTATAAAATCTATCATTAATCCATATGTTTGTTTTCCTTTTGAGACTGATATTTATATTTATAGATCCCATAATTTGGATTTGTCATTCTTATGCTTGTTCTATTATCTATGTCCTTATTGCACTATAATTGATTATATATGATAAAAAGACGGGGAAAGGATAAATTTCTTTAATAAGTCTTATAAATTCTGGGTAGCTATCCATTTTTCCCTTGAACAAAGAAAAATTATTGAGTCTTTATCTATATGGTTGGGTGTATATTTGTTCCTTTGCACCTATTTTAATAGTATCCTTTGATCCCTGATTTTTTTTGAATTCCTTAGGTTGATTACTCTTCCAACCTTTATGGAGCATTACATTAGTTGCTGGATTGTTTAATATGGTTGCTATCCTAGTTCCATTTATCCATGCTCCAAGTCAATGGAAGTCCTTTTGTTCTAAGTACATTATCAATGCATGTTTATCTCATGTCAATTGGAAACAAACATTATTTATTTTTTATTGACACGTCCACCCTATTAACTGCGACACATTCATGTAGAAAAATAACATAGGGTTTGATAACATTCTAGGACTTACTTTCATTATTGGTAGGTTTCCTTGCACTCAAAAAATCATCTTCATCAATTTTCACTAATTGATAGCTTCCCCTATGTTCGATGAAAACACATGTATTCACATGGGTAGGATTCATACTAGAAACTTAGTCTCATTTTCATCAATGTTGAGACACCTCACTATTTTTCAACAATTTTCATTATTTATTACTAACTAGATGATATCTCTCTTGTGCTATTCTCATTTGGTGTAGAAGAGAGTCATACTCAATGGATGTTACTTCAAATTATTACACAATAATTTAATCTTTAGCAATTTGATATATCTCATATTGGTTTATGAGAGATGCACCATTGTTATCCTTCCAATTGATTGACTCCTATCAAATCTTATTCATTTTCTCTAGGAGTAGAATCTAAATACTTTCAGTACCTTGGTTCTTATAGTTCTTAGTGGTAGGTTTCTTCTCATTTGATGGTGGGTTTTCATCAATGGACCTTGATTGGATAATTCCTCCAATGATCAAATACAACACATTAATTCACACTTCGTAGGAATATACTAAGTACCTTGGTCCACACTTTCATCATGGGTGAGATACCTCATGTCTAGTAACGATATTTAGCATTAATTGTTGATTAGACTGTTTCTCCCATGTTTGACTTTGAAACATTTATTCACATTGTGTAGATGTATACCTCATGACATACGTTGATTGAATACCTTTGGCTTACTCTCCATCCCTAAATGATGTCATTTCCCTAGTACTTTGTTGTAACATGTCTTCAAATTTTCATTGCTACACTGGAGGAAAATAAAGTTCATTGCCTATCCTATCTTAGTTATCCTTTGGTATTACACTTAGACACAGATCCACTGTGTATTTTCTCATGGAAATGATCTTAATTTTTTACATTGATCCAATGTTTATTTTTTCAGGTCCATGGTTTTGTATCCACAATGTACATGATTTAGCAGCCATGCTTATATTTATGCCTACCTTAGGGAAGATAGTTTTATGATATCTTACTTGTGTTTTACATATGAATTTCCTATATCATGTGTGTCAATGATCAACCACCTAGTTTTTTTGAAAACTCATCTGCATATTTTTTATACTCCCATTCAATTCCCTACTAACCTCACACATTGGGAGGTATATGTTATCACCCCAATTCGGTCACCCTTGTACAAAATCATAGGTTCCATTGAATAATTTCATATACATGACTCTTTCTAGTTCATTACACCCTATTTCAAGCATTTGAGAAAAATATTTATCTTCCTGACTATCTACATGTACAAAATTCAAGGTTTACCACGTGATCAAATATTACATTGAAATGAGATGAAATTAAATCATAACCTTATGTAATGCAAGACACAAGCTCATGTAGTCAACACATTCCCTTCAAATTTGAAATATGTGTTCACCATGGAAAACACTTGAAAAATATTAAATTTCCATACATACATAACCATAAGAGGGTTTTGTGGGATATGGAATAGTGTATGGAATCTATAAAGTTGATACCCACCTATAGGCATGATCCAGATTGGATCCAGGAGCCAAGATGGGGTCCAAGAAGGCCTAAAAATAAAAGTGTCCAGAATCTCTTCAAATCCGACGTGTGCGTAGGCCTCGTCAATACAAACCCAATGCAACTTAAACATGCTCAAACAGATGTCGTATGACCAAGATATCACAATCTATTAGTTTTTCCAAACATGCAAAATTTGCTGACTGTACAGTCCATACAATCTGTATAGTGCTGACGTGGCATATGACTATACTAGCTGTACAAACATCAAGATGATGTGGAACATTTGTACGAATGATGTTGCAGGTCTGTACAGTCGTAAGACACATGACAGATGACTGGACTAGACGATGACATGGCATGCACAGTCAACATTGATTTGGAAGACATGTGGGCAGACAGGTGGATGAATTGTTGATTGACACGTGTCCTTTTCTTTGGGTGAATAGCATGGTGCCATGTGGCACCCATTCATTGGATAGTTTGGTTGCAAAATTGTTTGGAGTCCACCGGGGTCGAACCTGTGACCTTTGGTCCGGGTAGCACTTTGGCAAGGCTGGGCTACCTGCCTGCCTACTATGTTTCTTATTAACCATAGTGGAAAAGTTATATTTAAAGTGAAATATTGTATATGGTGGAGGGGTAAAGGGTTGGGGCTAGGCCCCAGCCTGATATCATTTGCACACCATACAACCCAACTCTAATGTTGTTGGCGCGAGTGTCATATCGTTTGGTGCATTGGCATTTCATACAACAACCACCTGTGACCGCATTGATTTGACACTTGGTGTGCATTTTCTATGGGTCTAGCCCCGGTTTTGGGCATAGACCATATGACCTGGACCTTCCAATAGTTTGGCGCGGATATTTGATATGGGATAGCCCCTGGTTCTCACTCCATATACCATGTGACCCGTATTTCAGTGGTTAGCGTTGATCGGTCAGGCTAGCCTGCTAACCAGGGCGCGAAACCAATGGCTATGACCAGGGCCTAAATGGTATAAAGCGCATGGATACTTAGCCCTTGGCCATATGGCCATGCAACATAAGACCAAGAGCTTATCTCGGAGGGGCCCAACAAATTAGCGCCAACCCAGGGCCACATGGAAGGCGCCCAGGTGACCAGGAGCCCGAGAAAAAGGTGTTGCACCCTAATTTTTTTCAAATAGTGGGTTTTACACTATACATTAAGATTTTTAAATGGATTTTCATCCTGTTTGAGGGGATTTAATCCATTTTTGGGAGATCTTGGGCCCTTTTTGAGGCCAGATCTTGGGGAGAAGTTGGGAGATGGTTCCCAACTTCAGGCCTATATAAAATAGAGGCTATTGAAGCCATGGGGAGAGGTTCAGTTCATATAAATGCTGATGAATTGTTGAGGCAAAGCCATTTTTATGCAGGGAAGCTATTAAGGAGTGCACCTTTGCGGGCCATTTCTAGGAGCTCTGTTCATCCCTTTTCAGTGCTCTCAGTTTTGTGGGGTTCTTGAGATTTGGTAGAACACATACATATCAGTTTGTAATCCTTTTGGCACTATTATGATGTTCTTTTAAATATTTGAACATAAATAAGAAAGCCTCACTCAATGAGACAAAGACCCAGAGACGTAGGCGAGATTGTTGAACTTCGTTATCACTTTGGTGTTTTATGGTTTGTTGTTCTTCATGCTTATGTTCAGATCTGTATATTATCTTATGGCTGCTATGTTTCATTATTAATTCTTCCTCTTTCATCAGTTTCCTAAATGGTAATTTAACTCATGCAAAATAACTTAACCATTGTCGTTTAAAAGATCTTTTCAGATCAAGTCGTATTAGATCTAGTTGACGGTTGGTTTTTGAGTTTGCATGATTACCAGGGAAAAGATGAATCGTGGTGAAGGCGATATTGTTAAATATAATCCATTGATTGGATTGAGAAATAGAACTTCTTAAAGTGAGAATATGACATTGGAAGAGGGACTTTCTAATGAGGAGAAAGAGTTTTGAAAAACTTTCTTCGCCATGTCGAAGATGGTGAAAGTGTTGTATGGAGATTACTTGGAATGAAAGAGATTGGTTCAAGAGAAAACTTCAAAGAACAACAAAAGCGAAGAATAATTGAAGGAATTTCCTTCTACAACAAATCCAAAAAACATCTCTGAGGTATGCAGTGGAAGTCAATCATTAATTTTACATTGTTCCCATCAAGATGGTTCTTTTGGTGCATTTGAAAAACATACAAGAGCTATAGGTTTGAAATTGCTAACCAAGATGGGTTATGAAGGAAAGGGCCTTGGAAATAAGGGCCAAGGTATCATTAATCCCATAGAGGTTGTGGAAAGACCTCGTTATTTAGGATTGGGATATGGTGAAGAGGAGATTGGAGCATTCTCCAAGATGGGATCCAAAACACTAGAAGCAAGTGATGCTTCAAATGAACGTATTAAGTCATTGCGGGAACAATTCACGAAAGGTGATGGTGTATCACTCCCTGATGGTGATAGTGAATGCAATTCATCTCCGAAGAAAAGTGAAGATAAGCAAGACATGTATAATGGTCATGGTTGTTCCAATTCTCTTTTTGATTATAAAAAACATAATCATGTAATCCAAAACTTGTGGAATATGTATCCTTGTACGTTTTGTCATTCACCCAAGCATTGTGTTGCCAAGTGTTAGAAGAGCCAATCTTTGTACAGGAATTTTATGTTGACTAGGAAGGAGACACGACATAAAGACTCAACTCCACAACAGAAGAAAGAGAAGGGAAAACAAGTCAGGATGCCAAAAAACCATTCCACTTATTGCAACAGGGGTGGCCATCAAAAGGCTTACTGTTGGAAGCTTAATCTAGAGCTTTGTCCAAAGAAGGAAAAAAGGATTGCACTTGTACTCACCAAGGAAGAGATAGTACCAGCAAAGAAAGAGGAACACCATGAAGGAAATAAAACAATCACTTGGTTTTTCCAGAAGTGGATGTCACATCTTCATTGTATTTTGCTTCCATTAATGTAATCACACATGTTGAAATGATGACCTGTTATAACATCATTTTTGAACAACATAGTGTTTTGTTTTTGTACTTATGAGTATGTAATCAGTAAGGTCCATTTTGTAACCTTTTGGAGGACCAAAAGGTGTTTAGTGGGGAGGCATGATCCATATTGGATCTAGGAGCCAAGATGGGGTCCAAGAAGGCCTAAAAATAAAAGTGCTAAGAATATCTTCAAATCGGACGTGTGCGTAGGCCTCATTGCTATGAACCGAAAACAATTTTAATGGGCTCAAATGGGCATCGTATGACCAATATATTGCGATCTGTTTGTTTTTCCAAATAGGCAAAATTTGTTGATTGTACAGTCCGTACAATGCTGACGTGGAAGATGACTATATAGGCCATACAAATGATGTGTCAGGGTTGTACAACCATACGACATGTGTCATATGACTAGACTACAGGCTGACGTAGCAGGTACAATGGATGCTAATTTGGTAGACATGTGGGTAGACAGGTGGACGAGTTGTTGGATGACATGTGTCTTTGTTTTGGGTGAATAGCGTGGTGCCACATGGACCAGTCATGGGATGCCATGTGGCACCCATTCATTGGACAATTTGGTTTCAAAATTGTTTGTATTCGACTAGGGTCGAACCCGTGACCTTTGGTTTGGGTGGTGCTTTGGCAAAGCTAGGCTACCAGCCCACCTACTATGTTTCTTATTAAACATAGTGGAAAATTTATATTTAAAGTGAAATATGGTATATGGCAGAGGGGTAAAGGGCTGCTGCTAGGCCCAAGCTCGCAGTCATTTGCACATCATACAACTCAGCTCTAATGTTGTTGGCGCAAGTGTCATATCATTTGGCGCGTTGGCATTTCATATAACCACCACCTTTGATTGCATTGCTTTGACACTTGGCACGCATTTGCTATGGGTCTATCCCCGACCGTGAGCATAGACCATATAACCCAGACCTTCCAACAGTTTGGTGTGGATATTTGATATGGGATAGCCCCCGATTCTCCCTCCATATACCATGTGACTCGGATTTCAGTGGTTAGCGTTGGTTGATCAGGCTAGCTTGTTGACCAGGGAACAGAACCAACGGCTATGACCAGGGTCTAAATGGCATAGAGCACGTGGAGACTTATCCCTTGGCCATATGGCCATGCAACAAAAGACCAGGAGCTTATCTCGAAGGGGGCCAACAAATTAGCGCCAGCCTAGGGCCACATGGAGGGCACCCAACTCACCAGGAGCCTGAGAAAAAGGGGTTGTGCCATAATATTTTGCAAATAGTGGGTTTTACACTATACATTAATATTTTTAAATGGATTTTCAGCCTATTTGAGGGGATTTAATCCATTTTTGGGAGATCTTGGGCCCTTTTTGAGGCCAAATCTTGGGGAGAAGTTGGGAAATAGTTACCAACTTCAGGCCTATATAAACCAGAGGCTATTGAATCCATGGGGAGAGGTTCAGATCAGATAAATGTTGATGAATTATTGAGGCAAAGCCATTTTTTATGCAGGGAAGCTATTGAGGAGTGCACCTTTGCGGGCCATTTTTGGGAGCTTTGTTCATCCATTTTCAGTGTCGTCAGTTTTGTTGGGTTCTTGAGATCTGGTAGAACATGACCATATAAGTTTGTAATCCTTTTGGCACTTTTATGATGTACTTTTAAATCTTTTAACATAAATAAGAAATCATCACCCACTAAGACAAAGGCCCGGAGATGTAGGCGAGATTTCTGAACTCCGTTGTTAATTTGGTGTTTTATGGTTTGTTGTTCTTCATGCTTATGTTCATATCTGTATATTATCATATGGCTATTATGTTTCATCATTAATTCTATCTCTTTCATTAGTTTCCTAAATGGTAATTTAACTCATGCAAAACAACTTAACCATTGTCGTTTAAAAGTTCTTTTCGGATCAAAGAACCATTTCCTCATGTAAATACATGGTTTTGGTGTGGAAGAAATTTAGCCAAAAAAATCATGGAGCCTTGAAGCCCTTGGAAGCCTTGTGAAACCATCATTATTCTTCATGATTTCTGAGTTATAGGAAGACCCTCATTTCTCTTCATTATTATATATTTCTCCCAAATTTCTATGGTAGTTTAGAGCCCCTTTGTGGATCCTTTTGGCATGGAGAATTGATTATATCAAAGGATATTGGAGTTGAAGAGTCGTATTTAATGCTTTAATGCTTTCTTCATTATAATAGTACACAATTTATTTTTAGTTCCTACATCTCATAGATTCAATTATGCAAGTTATTAATGTCAATTTATAGATTAGGGTATATAAATAAAGAGAAAATATGTATGTCTATTTGATGTATGTGTAAGAAGAGAAGTGGATCTCATGTGTTTAAAACTTATTATCCTCCCATTCGAAGCACCTTCTAGAATTCATATCAAAGCATCTCCAAGAATTCCTCTTTATTCCCACATTATCTTATTTATTTACATTGGAAGTTAGGGAATATATATAGATTTGATATATGTTATGTTAGAAATTAACCAACCAATTTCTAGGAATGATTGTCACCCACGTAACTAAAAATCCCACAATAAAATAGTTGTTCCCAACACCTAAAACGAAAAAACTATTCAATATCCCAAAGTTGTGAGACACATCAAGATCATACTCCATTCTAAATATGCCACATTATAATGCACATTAGGGCTAGGACTAAATTTTACATGTAGGATAAAGTCTTACAATAACAAATATCATGAAAAAACCTCACCTTGCACAAAATAAGAATGGATGACACCCCCTTTAACTCATCCATATGTAGCTTATTACTAAGTATGTAGTCATGGTAATTTTTCAAGAGAGAATCATAATATGCATGGGATTAATCCAATACCTTAAAGTAAATATATTGGGTTGACCTCATCTAGCTTACTACCAGAGCCAACACTATGCTTATCACCTCCACCACAACTAACCTATGTTCCATTCCCATTTTCATAGCCATGTTCATGTGCTACAATAGCTTTATTTTAACCTTGGAGTTAGAATCTACATTAATCCTAGAAAACACAATTACCATATTTTAAAGTTATGTCTATGGTTAAGAAAAACATGCACATAACTTAGTGTAATTACCTTTGTTCCATACTAGAAGCAAGTCGTCTTAATAATAATAATAATAATATTTACAACTCACAATTTTCATCTACAATACCACATATTACTACATAGAGTATAAGAATCCATTGCAATCAATAGAGTCTTTGTTAATTTTTGTTTGTTCCCATCATCATTATGTACATAAGGGAATGCATGTAGTTCAAATTGTAATGCCTTCCACTTAAAATTTAAGATAATATTAAACATATTGGTTTACAAAATTCTAAATATTATTAAATACATATCCAACTTAATGGATCATATACCAATTGAAAATGATCAAGGCAATGTGTACGATGTCATATTCATTGAAACAACGAAGTGGTTGGAAAACACTTCAGGGAGAACCAACGTGAAAAATAAAAAAAAACAAAAATATTATTATTACTATTAATTATGATAATTGGTTGCATAAAATGACCAATTTCAAATTATTGGTGAATTGGAGACATGACCAACTATAGATCATCTAGCTCCTCCTCACTATGGAAAGAAATGATACTATAAGGTAGAGTGGGGTAGTCATAGGGACCTTGAACACACCCAATTCGATTATTATTTAGTGATATGAATATGAGAAAAATCATAAGGAGGATAATATATATACAATAAAAATGCAAAGCATGGCCTACTTTGTATGATAGTGTTTTGTCAACAATAAAAAATCACCCTTTTCACATATATACCCCTCTGCAATTAAGCTTGAGGTTTGAATCTGTAATTTATTTGTGTCACATCCCCACATGATGCCTACCTAGATCTTGTGATTGTGCACTTATTGAGTGCATGCAGCACTGCAAAATTTCTCACTTGGTTTCTTGGAAACACCAAGGATAATTCATCTTCACCTAAAGCATACCCATACTCTGTTCTAGGCTATGGGTGAGTCACACTCCTACTCTAGTGTAACTCACTTGTATATTGAGACAATCTTGTTAACAACTTAACACTTAGCCATTTAAGCACACATTCATGAAACAAAGAGAACACTTGTGAAACAAACAAGATACAAATAGATATAGTGTGGGTGACAAAAAACATGCCTAACACCCAACTAAGTCTTATTATTGTGAAACAATTAAAATATGAGCACTACCATATCGGTTTACAACTTGGGAAGAGTCACATGACTTGCCTCACCTCACCAAGACACTCATACACAGATCTGTCGCACAAAGACTCCTCCATCGTAACAACTTTCACAACTCTTGTGGTGCACCTCAGACGTGCACCCACCACACACTCACCCTCTCTTCTTTGTCACAAGACTTCACACAAACTTGCGGTTTTGTCTCATAGCATGCCTCACCAAGACTCGTGACAAGAATTCCAAAAAATCATCCCAAATAAGGTTGCCCCAACTCTGTCCATAGAATCACCTCAAGGAAACACAAGTCCTCCCATGTGGAATGAATTGGCTCCATGAGGGAGCTCGCCTCTCTTAATCAAAGTCTACCATAGAACCTTGACTCTGATATTTCCCTCCTTGTTTTTTTTTTTCTTGGTTGTACACCTTATGCTCTTATATAGACTCCAAGCATCACCTTCATGAACCTTCACATCCTTTGGGTGTGTTGTGCCCCTTCATAGACCAACATGCACAAATAAACCATCATGCCTCTTTGCGGACCCATGTGACCAAATGAACTCGTGCACTCATTAACCATCACTTCCTTAGGACCAGCATGCCCCAACCTTGGGTGTGCTCCTCATGTCCATGCACCCCAACCTCTTTGCTGCACCCCTTCTCTTGGTGTTTACCGCCCCATGCTTCGCCTCATGCTTGTGAAAGCCCCTTGGCGTGTTTGCACACCCAAGGTTCCCAATTTCCCAACTAGTGTGACACTTGGGTGTCTAAGTAACCCCGAATTTCATCTCCTTGAGGACTTGAGTGAGGGTCTCCATGCCCTTCTAGCCGAAGACCTTACAATTTGGATAATAAATTTTCTTTTGTCCATCTATGTTGAGCATGTGGATGGTTGTGGATAAACATCATATAAAACTTTAATCCATTACCACTTTAACATATTCTATCCAATTATCTTTGGTACGTGGTATTATTTTCACAATAAATATTCATCTATAGGTTTAGTTATACCAAGAATCTACCGTTCTATGTGCCAAAAATCACAGCATTGTCATAGGATTGCCTAAGTTCTCTTGTCACTAAATCTCGAATCCTGAAAAAGGTGAATTATATATTACTAGTTTTCAAATACCTTACTCTCCTTCTAAAGATTGTCTTAATGCCTTCCCCTTTATTCAATATTTTGTAATGAAGATTTTTGTATCACATGGTTGTACACTCACTTTGTATAGGGTACCTCCAATTTGGGGTTGTTTTGGAAGTCAAAATATGTTAGGTACCAGATCTATTATAATAGTAGAAAAAAGAAATACTACAGAGAATAACAGTGGAATAGCAACAAAAAATGGAAATATTGTTGAGAATAACAACGAAACAATGAATTATATGGAACCACAACACCGAAATAATACCTTATTTGATAGGAAACAATGTTTACTTGCCTCTTCGAGGCAGAAACCTCCAGATGAGCAGAGCTCTATTACAATAATTCCCAAGACAAAACTTCTCATGCCCTTGACTCCTACTTATACTAAATATTCCTACCATGAGAAAAATATAGAGGAATATCTTCTAGAAGTGAAAGCTTCTATCAGGTCTTCTTACATTTGACTTATTATTCCTTATTACTAGGCCTTATTAATATTGGCCTTTATTGAATTGAAAATATATTATTCTACCTACATGAGGGGCTAGGGAGGTTAGGTCCCTAACATGCCCTCTCCCTTAAAAATAGTCTTGTCCTCAATGCTTGAGATGAATAAATTGTTGTAGAATGATAGCTATATCCCAGGTGGCATTTGCGGCAGTTGTATTTTTCCACTATACTAACACTTCCTTGATGGTGCAGTGATAGAGACGACGCTCACGTTGGTACAATACTGCTTGCAGCTGCAACCAAATGGAACCTTCTTCATCCAACTCAGGGAGAGGGGTTTGAGTTTGGCACTTAGTTTCAATCACCTTCTTTAAGCACGAGACATGAAAAAATAAGATGGAGTTTATAATGACTTGGCAAAGCTAATTGGTAGGTAACCAATCCCACGCGCTTGAGAACTGTATAAGGACCACAAAATTTAGGCGTAAGTTACTGACAATGGTCATCCTTGAGTGAAGTCTACTTATAAGGTTGCAGTCGAATAAACACCTTGTCCCCTTTAGAAAATTGACACTCGGAACGACCTTGATATGATTTTTGCTTCATGTGATTATGAGCCATTACCAAATTCTCTTTAAGGGAATGGAGATAGCCTCTTGAACTGTAAGAGTTTGGTCAACCGTCTAAACATTCGAGACACATGGCATGTATGAGAGAAATGTAGGTGGATTCCATATATTGCTTCAAAAGGAGTCATGTGAATAGTTGTATGGTAAGATGTGTTGTACCACCATTTAGGTAGTGGTAACCATTGAGTCCACTGAGTTTTACTCTTTGATGCAAAACACCTCAAATATATTTCCAAACACTCGTTGACAAATTCAATTTGGCCATTAGTCTGAGGATGATAGGTTGTGCTGAGATGCAATTAGGTTTCTTGTAGCCTGAGCAATTCTTGCCAAAAAATGTTGGTGAAAGTGGGATCTCGATCAGAAATAGTAGAATCAGGCATGCCACGAAACTTGAAGATATGATCCATGAAAAATTGAGCCACAGTGGATGCGGTAAATGGGTGTTGAAGAGCACAAAAATTAGAATATTTGGAAATATAATCAACTACCACCATGATGACTGCCTTATTTCCTTATTTAGGTAATCCAACAATGAAATCCAAAAAGATATCCCACCAAATAGAGGGTGGAATCAGAAGCGGTTGTAGCGTGCCAAGGGATTTGACTGTTTCTCCCTTGTTGCATTGACATACATCACATTCCGCCACAAAGGTGTAGATTTCTTGTTTCATACCATCCCAAAAATAAGAACATTTGACCCTGTCATAGGTTTTGGTAAACCCTGAGTGCCTAGTCGTGGGTGTAGCATGAAGCTCAGAAAGCACTGTGGATTTAAGTTGTGACTTTTTACTTAAATACAGATGGTCTTTGTAAGAAAGCTCATCATTGTGCCAAGAGTACCTTGGGGAAACTGTAGAATTGTCTTGCAATTGTTGGATTAAACGTAGAATTTTGGGATCTTGCAACCATTCCTAGTAAACAACTTGTATCCAATCTAGTACAATGAAGGAGAGGGAAAAGAGGGACCCTTCATATTCATATTTTCTTGAAAGAGTGTCAGCAACCACATTGTCTTTGTCTTTCTTGTAAATGATCTCATAATCATATCCAAATAGCTTAGTCACCCATTTTTGTTGCTCCGGGGATGAAAGACATTTCTCCAAAAAATCCTTGAGGCTATGATGATTTGTCTTAATTTGGAAGAAATGCCCCAATAGATAAGGGTGTCAGAGATCGAATGCATGAAAAATAGCCAACATTTCCTTTTCATAGATTGATTGGCCCAAATGTTTCTCTGACATTTGTTTGTTGGTAAAGGCCAAAGGTCAATCATCTTGCATAAGGATTTCACCAATTCCTCTCCTTGAAGCATCACATTCCAAGAAAAAGGTATTTTTGAACTCGGGAAGGGCCAAGACAAGAGTAGTGCACATAGCCTCCTTCAAGGCTTGGAAGGAATGATCAGTCGTGGGAGTCAAAATGAAATCATTTTTTTTAAGGAGAGTGGTGAGAGGCCCCACAAATTTTCCACAATTCTTAACAACTTGCGATAATATCCCATTAAACCTAGAAAACCACGCAAAATTTTGAGAGTATTGGGGCGAAGCCAATCCTGCATAGATTTAATTTTCTTAGGATCCACCCTGACACAATCCTTTCCAACAATATGACCCAAGTAATCCACTTCTGAGGATCCAAAAGAACATTTAGATTGTTTGAGGAAAATTTGGTGCTAATAGAGTATATGAAGAACACGATCCACATGAGCAATATGGGTTGTACATGTTTTATTATAGATGAGAATATCATCAAAGAAAAATAAGACAAAACGACAAAGAAAAGGACAGAAGACATGATTCACGAAGCTTTGGAAAGTGGAGGGAGCACTATAGAAGCAAAAGGGCATGACCAAAAACTCATAGTGGCCCTCATGAGTTTGAAATGCAATATTAGGAATGTCAGTCTCTTTCATACGTATCTCATGGTAGCCAAATTGAAGATCAAGTTTAGTAAAGTATTGGGAACCACTTAATTAATCCAAGAGATCATCAATTACAGGAATGGGAAATTTGTCTTTGATGGTGAGTTTGTTGAGGGTGCAAAATTCAGGACACATTCGCCAAGATCCTTCTTTCTTAAGTAACATGACCACAGGAGAATAATAGGGGCTAGTACTAGGATGGATAACACCCACGACAATAAATTCTGGAACAATTTTCTCTATTTCATCTTTTTGAGAAAAGGGATGACGATAGGGACGAACATTGGGAGGAAGGATGTAAGGGACAAGGGGAATGGAATGATCATGAACACCATGGGAAGGGGGAATTCCTTGGGGAGTGGAATAAACAACTTTATATTTGGAGAGGATGGATTGGAGGTCAAGAGGAACAAAGGGTGTCTATGTGGCTTGAATGGAATGGAGTTGTGCAATAATGTCGAAATGACCTTCTTTTAGGATATCTTCCATGCGATGGGAACTGATGATCTNAACAACTTTATATTTGGAGAGGATGGATTGGAGGTCAAGAGGAACAAAGGGTGTCTATGTGGCTTGAATGGAATGGAGTTGTGCAATAATGTCGAAATGACCTTCTTTTAGGATATCTTCCATGCGATGGGAACTGATGATCTCAGGGGAACTTGTTGTGATGCCTTAGAACTTATACTTTTGGCCCTCCTGGTTGAATTGGATGGTTAATTCCTTAAAATCCATGACAATGGGGCCAAGAGTCAACCATTTGACACCCATCACAATGTCACAACCACCCATGTTGATAACAAACCTATGATATTTCATGTTGTATTGACCAATTTAGAGATGCACATTTTCACAAGCCCCCCACATTTCATGGAACCTCCATTGGAAATCATGATTTGAAATTTTTTGACTACATAGATATAGAAATTAGTTTCTTGGACAATGCGATGATGAATAAAATTATGGGTTCTTCCATTGTCTATGAGGATGATGACCTTCTGATGATTAATATAACCAATTAGCTTGAGGGTTCGGGGAGTAGAGAAGTCAGTGAGAACATTAAGGGAAATGACCGGTTCAACTTCTGGGGGGTTCGAGGGTGGAGTAAGTGTTGAAATTACTAAGACAACTGAGAGGGGGGGTGAATCAGTTGTTACTGTGCTTAAACAATTTTAAGTCTATAGAACCATTTTTAATCTTTCTCCAGGTGACCATCAATATTATACAACATATGGACAACATAAATAATGAGCATCAGTCACACATAAGATATATACAGAGACAAATTTTCATGAGGAATCCCATAAAGGGAGAAAACCTCTTCTTCTTTGAAATGATAGGCAGACTTTTAAGTTCTGTACATCATCTATGTTTGAGCACCAACTCAAAGTGAGGCTACTACCTCTGTTTCACAAGCTCCAACTTGTTGAGAGCACCAACTCTCTGGTTTCTCTAGCACCCACTAGAAGGAAGCACCAACTCCCTGAGTGTTCCAACACCGACTAGATGGAAGCACCTACTTCCACTTATAAAAGCACCAACTTGCATACATAAAACTCTTTTTTTTCCTAAGCATCACCCTGCCACCATGTTTTCTAGCCACAACTAGATGGAAGCTACAACTCCCAATATTCATGCATCAACTTGAATATCATAGGACCACAGTCCTCCATAACACCACCCTACCTCCCTGTTTATAAGTAAAATGATTGAATGACCAACAACGCAGGTGTTTCAATTCTTACGACTTCTCTTTTGTCCTGCAATTATTCTATGCTTCTATCTGTTCTGCAATTCTACTCTACTTAAAGATGTTCTGCAATTCTGCTCTTGCTTCTGTCTATTCAACATTTGTTACTCATCTCTGAGTTTTATCTCACACTGTGCATACTGTTGGTCTAACACTGTGCATACTGTAATTTTCCCTTTCTTACAGTTCGACTCATTTTTCATTCAAAACAACCAACCATACACAGTCACTGCATCTTTCTTTTATGCACTTCTCATGACTTCAGTTACACCTCAAATTACTAGGACAACAACGCTTCAACCATTGAATCGCCAACCGTCCAAGAACCATGATTCGGTTATGATAAATGAATCGTAACTAAATAGTTAATCGTAAAGATCAACAATAGCCCTTCGATCAAATTTCCATTTAACAAACATTGTTGGATTAAATACGCAAGTTCTTGCGTTAATCCAATATGCCCACTGGCTGTGACCATGGACCTAATCAAAATGAATTTTTCATTTCACATTTCGACAATCTTGTGTCGAATGGTCTCGACACTCCAAGTTGCGATCCCCGAAATGGAGCTTAGAAATTATCTCCTTCCCTTAATCCTTCGATGATGTGACCTTGTCTATGACCACGAGCCAGACCTTATCACGAGTTGCAAGGTTAGAGCATTTCCTTCCTTTGAATTTCCAGTCAACAAAATGTTAATCCCTCGCCACATGTCCATCTTGGATCAACGGTCAAGATCTTTTCATGATTTTGCAACTTCATGGGCCTTCTTCATGCCTGATCAACGGTCCATGATCTCCCTTTGATCAATGACTCAGATTAAGTCGTGGTTTCACATTTCACGATTTCATAGGATAGATCACCTCCTTTCTTTGACTTTCCAGTCATGAAATGCCAATCGCTCGCCATGTGTCCTCTGCATCCAACGTTCCACAACATACCTCGATCCAAAGGTCTAAATCAATTCTTGGTATTTTGCATATCGCAAGTTCCCACACCATGTTCCATTGACTCCTCCAATGTGCAGGTCAGTGGAATTCTAGTCGCTTGCCACATGTCCCTCTTGAAGATGGACGGTCCTCTTGCTTTCAGGATTTTGTAGGCCCGCTTCATCTTGCACATAAAGACCGTGCTCCTTCTTATGGATCCAATGATGGTCGGTCTTTGGGCTCAGATCTGACGCCTCATATATATTCTCTTCTACTGTGTGCTCTTCCTATTTGAATTCAGATCTGACGGTCATCGAGAATTCTAAATGGGATCCAACGATCATTTTTGCTCTTCATTGTTGATCTTGCCATTTCCATGCCATTATCGCTGCACTACTGATCGTGTTGATCTTTGCCATCAATGACAAACATGCATACTCCGCCTCTATCTGAAAAACATGCCAACAATATCCCCCTTTGGAATTGATGGAAACCCCTTGAATAACATGCAACTATACCACTATAGCATCCTTGAAATTACCACACTTTCTCCCCCTTTGACATCAATGTCAAAGAAGAAACATGCTCCCCCTGAGCTGTTGCGGTACATACTCCCCCTGTCAACTATGAGAATCTTATAAATACAACATATATTCAATAAGTACTCCCCCTGACCAGGTGAACAGATTAGATGAAGGAATTTATAACCCTCAACTTTTGACGAAGATATCCAAAAGGGGTCACTGCTAACGGCTTAGTAAAGATATCAGCTATTTGTTTTGTGGAAGGAATATAATTCAGCTGAACCTTTCTATTTGTAACTTGTTCTCTGAGAAAATGGTATTTTATTGGGATATGCTTAGTCTTGTAGTGAAGAACAGGGTTCTTGGAGACACTAATGGCATTGGTGTTATCACAATGAATTGTAATCAGAACAATACCGTTTACCTTCAAATGTTCAATAGTTTAAATCATCCACAAAATCTGAGTGCAACAAGTAGCAGCAGCAATGTACTCTGCTTTTGTAGTTGATAAGGAAATATATCCCTACTTCTTACTAATCCATGCTACCAATGAGTCACCCAGGAAGAACACACCTCCACTAGTGCTCTTTCTCTCATCCACACAATTTTCCCAATCTACATATGAATAAGTAGTTAACTGAAAATTCTAATTTCTAGGATACCACAGACCATAAGTCATTGTTCCCTTCAAGTATTTGAATATCCTTGTGACAGCTACCAAGTGACTTTGTTTAGGAGCAGACTGATAACAACCTACCATTCCAACAACCTGCATTATATTAGGATTATCTGTCAATGAGAATCCTTCAGGTTTCTCCATATATACTTCTTCCTCTAGTTCTCCATTAAGGAATGCTGACTTAACATCCATATGATACACTTTAAAGTTCTTATGGCATGAATATGCAAGGAACATTCTGATGGCTTCCAATCTTCCATTGGTGCAAAGGTATCATCAAAATCCTGACCTTCAACTTGTGCATACCCTTTACAGACCAATCTAGCTTTATTTCTAACAACTTGTCCTTTTTCATTCATTTTATTCTTGAACACCCATTTGGAACCTATTACATTCTTATCTTCGGGTCTAGGAACAAGCTCCCAAGTATTGTTCTTCTCAATCTGATCAAGCTCTTCATTCATAGCTATAATCCAATCATCATGGTTGTTGGCTTCATCAAAATTTTTAGGTTCAATCATAGATAGAAAAACAACATGAGATTGTTCTGAGTCTTTAATCAATTTCCTTCTTATCTGAACTCCTTTATTTATATATCTAATTATCTGATTTTCAGGATGATTCTTTCTAACAATTCTGAGAGGTGAGTTTGTTTCTTTCTGCTGATTTATGTCAGCCTGAGTATTTGTATCTTCATCTGATTCAGATTCTTCTCTTTCTGATCCTTGGAACTTCTCATATTCATCTTAAACTATATCTTCTGTGCTTGGTTCAACACTGCTTACATTTTTGACCGGGATTTCTTCGTCAAATTTTATGTCTATACAATAAACCAGTTTATGCAGCCTCTTATTGTAACATCTGTACCCTTCACTGTTTGTAGCATAACCCAAGAAGATACCTTCATCAGCCCTGTCATCATATTTGCCAATATTTTCATCATTAATCTTAATATAACATTTACTCCCAAAGACTTTAAAATTCTTGATTGAAGCAGGTCTTCCAAACCATAGTTCAAAAGGAGTCTTGTCACTATGTGGTCTGAGATGTTCTTTGTTAAGGATATGAACAACTGTATGAATTTCTTCCACCCAATATGTCTGAGGTATGTTCCTTTCATTCATCATTGACCTTGCCATTTGCTGTATTGATCTATTCTGCCTCTCAACAACTCCATTTTGTTGTGGATTCCTTGGATTTGTGTACTCTCTTTTGATTCCATGTTTATCACATAACTCTTTGAAGTTCCATGAGTTAAACTCTCCTCCTCTATTAGACCTTACTGCCTTCAATATTTTTCCTATTTGATTCTCAGTTAGAGCCTTAGACACTTTGAATTTTTCAAATGCTTCAGATTTTTCCTTCAAAAAGGCAACCCATGTTAGTCTAGAATAATCATCAATAATCAACATAAAATAATTTTTGTTTCCTGTACCTTCTTTCCTTGATGGTCCACATAATTCCATATGTACTAACTGGAGAGGTTTTTCTATTGAAGGAAAGTTTTTAGAATTGAACTGAGTGCGAGTAAGATTTCCTATCTGGCAAGGTTTACAAACAGAGTCATATGGCTTTGATATCTTTGAAAGATATTTTACTACCCCATTGTTTCTGAGCTTGATTATATGATCAAAATGTAGGTGTCCAAGTCTCCTATGCCACAACCAGCTTTCATCATATTTTCTTAAGTGGCATTCTTCTCTTTCTTATTTTAACACATAGACATTGTTTTATGTTCTTATCCCCTTTGCAACCAGTTGTCCTGAATTCAAAGACTTTATTTTACAGTCTTTAGAAGTAAAAACAAATTCACATCCTTTGTCACAAACTTGACTGACACTTATTAGATTATGTTTCAGACCATATACAAACAACACATCTTGAGCTTTTCCTTTGCCATTACTCAGGCTTACCATTCCTTTACCTTTTATTTTTCCTAGTGCATCGTTTCCAAAAGTTACATTCCCTGATTTGTTTTCACTTAAAGTTAGAAACATACTTTTGTCTCCAGACATATGTTTGGAACATCCACTATTAATATACCAGAGATTCTTTTGTTTTTGGGCTGATAACACTAGTCCACACTTGTCATCTACTTTCTTCTTCCAAACCTTGACATTTTCAGCAGTGGGGTTCAAATCTGGCTTGTAATTCCTTAAGTGACAATCTGCATCTTTATGTCCATAATTATGGCAGAGGTAATATTCTGGTTCACTAAATAGAATATCATAGCGATTGTTATGCTCATAAAAATTGTTATGCTTAACCTACATCCTTTTCCTAGCCATTGCATGATTTATAATCTGAGGTTGTTTGTTGCTTGGTTGTCTCAATCTTTGTTGTGGAAGATGGTTATTCGTTGAGTATCTTGATTGTTCATATCTAAATCTTAAAGAACATTTTATAGCTTTGTGACCAAAATTAGAGCAGAAAAAACAATAACCATATAAAAAACCTTTGTACCTTGAAAAATTATGTCTTCTTTGAGGAGGTCGATTTCTTTCATGCCGATAATCTCTCTGATCTACAGATTTGGTTCTGGTACTTTTTCTTTCATTCCTTCTTGGTGGCTGATTCTCTTTCTTTGTTTCTACAGAGTGATTGTTGTCAATGTTTGAGGACTTGAAAAACTTTATAGGTTTTGTATTACTTGGATGATCACTACTTGATCCTTCTTCATACCCCAAGACAGCTTTCAACTTTTGGTTTCTTTTATGATTTAGAATGGGAGTTAATCCTTCTGAAGCTTTAATACTTGACAGATTTTGGTGATACAATGCCTTAAACTTCTCCATCTCTTTTCTGGTTTTTACTATCTCTTCTTCTAAGGCTTCACACCTTGCTTTCTTCTCTGATAATTGTTGTTTCAGTATGTCCTCTATTTTATTTGCCTCTTCTAACTCTACTTTTAATAGGGAAAAGTATTCATCAAATTTTTTACCATTCATTTTAAAATGTATCAACAACTGTTTTTGTTTTCTCTTCTTACATTTGAGTCTGTCAATTTCTTCCAAAGCACTGATTAATTCACCTTCCATATCCACCACTGCTTCTTCATCATCCATGTCACCTTCTGTGAGTTTAACATCAAGATCTCCCATAGCCATAAGCATAAAGTCATTCACTTTGTCTTCACAGGATGAATCACTATCTAAGTCTTCTGAGGAGTCATCATTGTTTGCACACAAACTTTTCTTTTTACTATATTTCTTAAATTTGTATTTCTTTTCATCATCTGAGTTCTGGTATTTTTGGTCCTTTTTCTTGTGGGGACACTTAGATGCAAAATGGCCTATTTTACCACAGTTAAAGAATTTGAAGGGAAACTTGCCTTGATATTTTCCTGATCCTCTCTTTAACCTTGTCACAAATTTTTCTTCAATATCATCTAGCTCTGAATCAATATTCTTGTCTGCTTTAAAAGAAGCCTCTCTAGTAATGGATTTATCTTTGCTAATTCTCATTTCATATGCAGTTAAGGTTCCTAGGAGTTGATCAATGGACAAAGTTTTAAGATCATTTAGTTCTTCTATTGTAGAAACTTTTGGATTAAATTTATCAAGCAGAGATCTTAAAATATTCTGAACTAAGAATGATTCTTCAAACTTCTCACCAAGACCCTTCATGACATTCACAAGTTCTTAAACTCTTAAAAAATACTTGCTAACTGTTTCATCTTCATTCATCTTTATCTGTTCAAATTTCAATCTATATGTTTGAAGTTTGGCATCTTTTACTTTCTCATTTCCTTCATAACTACTAATAAGTTTATCCCACATTTATTTGGCAGTTTGAAGATGCATCGCCTTTACAAACTCATCTTCTACAAGTCCATTCAAGATAGCCTTCATTCCATTAGCATTAAAGCTAAATTCTAACTCATCATCCTTGGAATCTAGCACAACAGGATTTATGTATCCAGTCTCTACTACATCCCAAACATCAGCACCTAAGGCCATTAGGTATGTTCTCATTCTAACCTTCCAGAAGGAAAAATTTGTCCCATCAAACAGAGGAGGCTCAGTGGCTGAAGTCCCTTCATGACTTGTCATGTTTAAGCTTACAGATCTACCTTTAGATAAAAGGAACCCACTCTGATACCAATTGTTGAAATTACTTAGACAACTGAGAGGGGGGGTGAATCAGTTGTTACTGTGCTTAAACAATTTTAAGTCTATTGAACCATTTTTAATCTTTCTCCAAGTGACCATCAATATTATACAACATATGGACAACATAAATAATGAGCATTAGTCACACATAAGATATACACAGAGACAAATTTTCACGAGGAAACCCATAAAGGGAGAAAACCTCTTCTTCTTTGAAATGATAGGAAGTCTTTTAAGTTCTGTACATCATCTACGTTTGAGCACCAACTCAAAGTGAGACTACTACCTTTGTTTCACAAGATCCAACTTGTTGAGAGAACCAACTCTCTGTTTTCTCTAGCACCCACTAGAAGGAAGCACCAACTCCCCGAGTGTTCCAACACCGACTGGATGGAAGCACCTACTTCCACTTATACAAGCACCAACTTGCATACAGAAAACTTTGTGTTTTCCTAAGCACCACCCTGCCACCCTGTTTTCTAGCCACAACTAGAGGGAAGCTACAACACCCAATATTCAAGCATCAACTTGAATATCATAGGACCACAGTCCTCCCTAGTATCACCCTACATCCATGTTTATAGTAAAATGATTGAATGACCAACAATGCAGGTATTTCAATTCTTACCACTTCTCTTTTGTCATGCAATTTTTCTATGCTTCTATCTGTTCTGCAATTCTGCTATGCTTCAAGATGTTCTACAATTCTGCTCTTGCTTCTATCTATTCAACATCTGTTACTCATCTCTGAGTTTTATCTCACACTGCGCATACTGTCGGTCTCACATTGCTCATACTATAATTTTTCCTTTCTTATAGTTCAACTCATTTTTCATTCAGAACAACCAACCATACACAGTCATTGCATCTTTCTTTTATGCACTTCTCATGACTTCAGTTACACCTCAAATTCATAGGACAATAACGCTTCAGCCACTTAATCTCCAACCATCCAAGAACCATGATTCAGTTTTTCTAACTGAATCATAAATGAACAATTAATCGTAAATATCAAGAGTATCCCTTTGATCAAATTTCCATTTAACAAGCATCGTTGGATTAAATATGCAAGGTCTTGCGTTTATCCCATATGCCCACTGGCTGTGACCATGGGCCTAATCAAAATGCATTTCTCATTTCTCATTTCGGCAATCTTGTGTCGAAGGGTCTTGACACTCCAAGTTGTGATCCCTGAAATGGAGCTTAGAAATTAGCTCCTTCCCTTAAGCCTTCGATGATGTGACCTTGTCTATGACCACAGGCTAGACCTTATCGCGATTTCTCATATCGCGAGTTGCAAGGTTAGAGCATTTCCTTCCTTTGAATTTCCAATCAGCAAAATGTTAATCCCTCGCCACATGTCCCTCTTGGATCAACGATAAAGATCTTATCACGATTTCGTAACTTCACAAGACTTCGTCATGCCTGATCAATGGTCCACGATCTCCCTTTGATCAACGACTCAGATTAAGTCATGGTTTCACATTTCGCGATTTCATAGGATAGAGCACCTCCTTTCTTTGAATTTCCATTCAGTGAAATGCCAATCGCTCGCCATGTGTCCTCTGCATCCAATGTTCCACAACATACCTCAATATAAAGGTCCAGATCAATTCTTGGGATTTTGCATATCACAAGTTCCCACACCATGTTCCGTTGACTCCTCCAATGTGTAGGTTAGCGAAATTCTAGTTGATTGCCATATGTCCTTCTTGAATATGGACGGTCCTCTTGCTTTTGGGATTTTGTAGGCCCGCTTCATCTTGCACGTAAAGACCGTGCTCCTTCTTATGGATCCAATGATGGTCGATTTTCGGGCTCAGATCTAACGCCTGAGATCTATTCTCTTCTACTGCATGCTCTTCCCATCTGAATTCAGATCTGACAGTCATCGAGAATTTTGAATGGGATCCAATGATCACCGTTTCTCTTCACTGTTTATCTTTCCATTTCCATGTCATTATCGCTGCGCTACTGATCGTGTTGATCTTCGCCATCAATGACAAATACGCATACTCTGCCTCCGTCTGAAAAAACATGGAAACAATAAGGTCAATGGGTTCAAGTGACTCAGTCATAAGGGGATCCTTGACCTCTTCTTCAAAAAAATCCTCAGAGATGGCCATAATTTTTTTTTGTTCCTTACACTTGTGCCTAAGAAAATATTTTTCATCATAATTATAACAAAGGCCCTTGAGTTGGAATTTAACCACTTCTACCCAGGTCAATTTACAAATCTTTATTAGAGTGGAAGGAGGGGTGAGAGTGTTTGGTTTAGGGTGGGGAATAAAGGAGGGTTTTTTGGTTTGAGAAGAGACAACTTATTTTTCTTCCTTAGCTTGTTTATTAGTTTCCACCCAAATCTAGGGGAGAGCCAAGAGGATGTGGGCATGAATCTCATCCTTGAGGCCACTAATAAAGAATTCTCGGAAAAAAAACATTAAACATGCCCTTCATGTAGAAATCCAAGTGCTCAAAAGAAGATATAAATTCTTCCACTGTGCCAGATTGTTTCAACTTGGTCAAATGGCCTAAATGGTGGGTGTTAGTGTCAAAGCATTCATAAATATCTACAAAAAATTGTGTCCAAGCCACATACCCTTGGTGGGAAATTTTCCTCCATTTCCACCATTGTCATCATTCTTGATCTAAATGGAGAACACCATACCAAAGTTTTTCCAACTCATCAGTAATGTTTTACAAAGATAAATAGTGTTCCATTTGAGTTACCTAGACGATGGGATCCGAGCCATCAAATTTGTTCACATCCACTCAAGGCATAGGTCACGCTGAAATTGATGGGACTGAAAAGTCTATGAATTGGAGGAAGTCTCACCTTCGGGGTGCAAAGGTTGGTTAGATGAGGTAAGGTCTCCAATAATATTTAGCTTGGAGAAGATATGGGAAACGAAGGATTGAAGTTGGGTAGAGAGGTCTTGTTTCAGGTTTTCCATTTTTTCATTGATTGTGGAATGCATTTTGGCATTAACGGTGGTAATATTGGAATTGAGTTGTCGCACTTCCTTCTGGGCCTATGATAAATCATATGACAAGGTATTGAGGCGTGCTTCAAGTTCTTGGCTATGGGTGTGGTCCATGATGAAAGGGGGTACCGAAAAGGGGAAGGTGGGACCAAAGGGAAAAGGGGTTATGGGTGAAGGGTATCACGATGATCAGGGAAAAGAGGGGAATCCAATTGGGTAGGTCCCAAATAAGGGGGGAGGAAGGGGGTTGGGATCACAAAGAAAAAAAAGTAGAAAAATGATACATATTATTGCGATCAGAATGAAAAGAGGATTCCAATGGGATATGTCTCAAATAAGGGTGTGGGCAGGCCCCAGAATTTTTTTTTTACTCATGCGGAGTTATACTCCGAACTGAATAATACTACAGTGGATAAATGCCCAAATTCTTAATAGGAATAAATATGTAGTAATTTCGCAACCTGAATGCAGATGGCAAGGTTGCATGACAATAGATCTTGTTTGTTCCTTTTTTTTATGTTTCCATCCCAAGGATTAGTTCTTTTAGAGTTCCTACAGACAATAGTTTTCCTTGTACTATAGCTCTCTCATATACATGTAGGATCGAATAGTAGTACTCAACCCAATATCTCAGGGCACCAACTAACAAGGCTAGATCGTACCCTTAGTTGTACTACCTCATTATCCAGGTACTAGAGAGTATCTTCCTGATTTTTGTTCTCAGTGGCACTATAGCAGTCAGGTGGTCGATCAGTTTATCTACGGAGAACTTCAAGATATCTAGGCTAGTTCATATAAAGGTGTTTTCTAATGTGCTACCACTCAAAGGGATACCAACAGGGGTTACAAGGGTGGCTAATAATGTGTTCTTAAGTACCACTTATAGTTCCTACATGTATGATTCCTCGACCATGGATTTATGCATTGAATGACAGGTCACTGTAGATTTAAGATGTCAAAATACGTCTCTACCCCGAAGAAAAACTTTACCTACAATTTCTGCCAAGGAAAATGCTCGGATACATCTTGTTAGGTACCATATCTATTATAATAGTAGAAAAGAGAAATACGATAGAGAATAACAACAAAATAGAAACATAAAACAAAAATAATGCAGAGAATAACAATAGAACAACAAATTATATGGAACCACAATACTGAAATAATACCTTTATTGATAGGGAACAATGTTCACTTGCCTCTTCGACATGGAAACCTCCAACAAAGTAGAGCTCTATTACAATAATTCTCAAGACAAAACTTCTTATGCCCTCGAATCCTATTTATACTAAATCTATCTACTGCAAGAACAATCTAGATGAAGATCTTCTAGAAGCATAAGCTTCTATTAGGTCTTCTTACATTTGACTTATTCGTCCTTATTACTAGGCCTTATTAATATTGGCCTTTATTACATGGAAAATATATTATTCTACCTACATGAGGGGTTAGGGAGGTTTGGTGCCTAACAAAATACATCCTCATCAACAAAAATATGTAGGTTATTTTATTTTCCTCTAGAGGTTACACAAATGAATCATATGCATAACCTTAGAGAATAAGATATTTCCATTCTAAGAATTTTCATGGAACCAAATATCACAAACTGATATATATCTAGTAGGCGAGTCAA
>ML813248.1:83357-111800 GCA_009831015.1 Picea engelmannii
ATAATTGATTGTATAAGGTTCCTCGTATATATTCGAAATTATCTTGGATTGATTTGAGCTCTCCTTGGTTGACTTAACTAAGCTATCTCTCTCCAAACCCTTCATCAAAATTTAATTGACAGTTGATGTTTTTCTTTGTAAGCTTTCATAATGCTCTTCCCATCATTTCGATTTGTAGTAAGCTTTGGTATATAAAAAATAAATGATAAACCTTAGCTCAAGAACAATAAAATTCATCCCCACAATATACAACACAGGAATATAGATATATCCCTTAAGATAGGGTAACACCATCAAATACTCCTTCTGGAAGGAATCACTCCACAAGCCATGCTAACTATAATAGAATTCTCAACATCCAACATATCTCAATACAGTGATACTCATGTATGTAAAATTTATCATGAGTATACCTTGGGGTCTACATCAACTACCCCTTATTATTCTATTATCCATCTAACTACCTATTGGGGCTATTTATTTCCCACCACTGCCAAGTGTGCCTCTTCCATGATTATGGCCACATTACATTAATCATCCTCCTTGGATACCTCCCTAGGTTACCCCTCATAGTAATATTTAAATATTTAAAAATTTGAACATTTTCACCCTCAACCTGTATGCTATGAATATCCTTTGCAGGGACTTGCAAGATTTTATCCAAATCAAAATTAATTAAATTATGCTCATTGATAAGGTTTATAGACACAATAACCTTCTCTTTCTCAAGGCATCCATGAACCCCTAATAGGAACTCGTCACATGGAAATAAACCCATGACTCTCTTTATCCTTCTTCTTGGGATGAGAGAACCTATCTAAAAATTATTGTTCATATGCTTCATTAGAAAGTGTCATCATCTTGTTGGATTTAAGTGAGTCCCACCATATGGCAACATCATCCTCTAAATAGTAATATAGATAGATTCCCCATGTGATTGAGCCTTTTTTTTCTTCCAATCCTTTATGAATTCTTCAATAATAGGACCATTAGATATTCTTTTGAAATACATATGCATTGATATAACTTAAAAATAGAACTAGGGTTTGAATAAATAACTTACTTTTCGATGGAGCTCATTTGTGCATCCAAGGTTTTGAGGTGACAAATTTGAAAAAACCATAACTCCCTCAATTTTGATCTAAATATCTATTATCACCACAATTATGAAATTCCATGGCCACTCTACATTTATTAGTTCTAATTTGGTGGCAATCTGAGCACTCCATCAAAAGATATAGTCTCTACAATACTTGTGGCTACCATTAAAAAATCCATAAAATAGCTTCTTGTTTTTTTTAAAATCAGTGATATGTTCACTTCCTGGATTTCATTTTCAACCAATTATTTTTTTGAAATGGCTATGTTTTTAGAGGAACTCATATATATATATATATATATATATATATATATATATATATATATATATATATATATATATATATATATATATATATATATATATATATAAGAATGTATCTGAGTGTCGTACCCCTTTTCTTCCCTTGAAATATTTGCAAAAAGAAAAAAAAATATTCCTTTTTGGCTCAAGAAAGAGTTATGATACCACTTGTAGTGAAACTTAGTAGATAAAAGATAAAAGATAAACTGTAACTATAGAATAATAAAATGCATCCACATAATAAACAATGCAAGAATGTGGAGAGAACCCCTAAGGTAGGATAACACAATCAATTACTCTCTATGGAAGAAATCACTTCACAAGCCATGATTTCTACAATATAATCCTCAATGTCCAAATTATCTCAATACAATGATACTCATCTGCATATATACTTTCTCATGAGTACACCTAGGGTCTACACCAACCACCCTTTATTATTATATTATTCCCTTGAACTACCTAATGGTCCTATTTATTATCGACCAACTACCGAGTGGGCCTATTCCATGATTATGGTCAAATTACATTAATTACCCCCCTTGGGTAATTCCATAGGTACATCATATTATCCTCCCTAGGTACATTACACCAAGGGTCATCCATACACCATGCACCCCCTATCACATGAAATGCCCCCAAGCATTGTATAAACACTTTCAAGGTAACCCTGAAATCTAACACTCCCCATTTACAAGGAAATACGTGTTTTCATAAACACCAATAGGCTCCCTTTGCAACTCAACCAAACCTTCCCTATACAATTATGAACCTATTATAGTCTTGTAATCAACCACTTCTTTTTGGAAAGAAATTGTCCCCCAAACATGGCACTCCTTCATCAAGACATCACATCTGACCTCCTCAAAATAAATAGAAGACTCACAAATGGAAGAAGCCACATGAATATGGTTAGCATATATCCTAGGAGGTATACCTTAATAACCCCAGGTTTAACCTCAAGTTGTAAATGTACATGTGTGTGTGTGTGTGTGTGTGTGTGTGTGTGTGTGTGTGTGTGTCGAATTATATAACAATAATTTCGTTACATTTTATCATCAATATGAGATTGTAAACTTATGAAGTGATAGGCATAATATATGCATAAATAACCTCAATGTGTTTGAAACCTTTCAACTAACACACCACTCCTTAATTAACTACAAAGAAAAACTCTTAGAAATGGTTGCTCATCTAATAGTGAATATGTAAGGTAGAATTGTAGGTTAAGTACAAAATTTTGTACTCAACATTACTCTGTTTAGTTCAATTCATAATTTAGATTAACAACCTTCATTAAGAATACAAATAATCAAAATAAGAAACTAACTAATGTGGGAAAGGTTCTTATCATGTGCAGTTTCCAACCAATGGAGAATAGTGACAAGTGTGTGCATAGATTGCACCTATGACAACTCGTTGTTTAGAGAATCACTATTCACACTGACAAACAAGTAAGCATGTTGAACTTGTTCCAAAAATAATTAGTTCAAGCCACACCACATAAATAAAATTGTAGCATCGATCAACCAATATTCTCTACTTAATCATGTCATGCTTCCTACAGGAATTAAAATAATTGAAATTGCAAGATGCAAATATTATGTAAAAAAATAAAAATTAGACTATTCTAATACACAAGTAAAAATAAACTAGGGAGATACTTATGAGATGAAGGGGGCTTGCCTTCACTCATAAGTACGCCCACTATGTAACTATGAACGCATAAATTCAGGAGTTGAACACTCATAGAACTGTCTTATATTTCATTATAAAAACATAGTACAAAATTTGAAACAAAGTCTCAGTCCCCTTCCCCTCTATCACATGATATCAATCTATATTAGGCACAAATTCTGTCAATACTTATATAATTACATTTCAATCAGAACAAGTAATTCTTGGTATCCAATTCTATACCAAATTCACTAAAGATAACTCAGAATTTACAGTATTTGATTCATATAAATCAATGAATATAAAATAATTACATATTTTGTCATCTTTTTACCATTTCATGACCGAAGGAATGAAATCCCAATATACTCACATACTGCAGAATTTAGTCACTGGAAGGTTCAACCACGATCAACATTTCATTGTTGGATCTTTAGGATGATTTAGACAACATGTATCAATGTGTACACGTTCTTCAACAAAATCCACATCCTTGAATCAACTGGGAAGTTCCGAAAGTATCATAATCATTGAGGTGGTTACATGATCCTATTGAAAATGCTATATTAACATTCTAGTAACCTCATCAACTTGAATAATTAAATATATCTTATTCATTAAAATAAGGAAAATGCAATATTAGGCTAGAATAATTACCTTTCGAGTCAAAAGGCACTTCAAAGGTAAAAAGGTAAGTAGATGTCATCATGAGGTATCAAAAATGGGTAAATGGCTAAAACAAGATCATGTATATTATACCAAACATGTCAAAACAGGGACCCTACATCTCCCCCATGCCTCTTATTTGTTCATCTCCAAAACATAACTCTTCAAAATGTTGAGACGCAGATCAACAAAACAAAATATGTGTCAAGCCTAGTCAGTCGCCTAAAAAAGAACATTAATTTCAAAGCTCTATGGTTGAAGCCTCTTAAGTTTTTTTTGGAGTCTCTGATTCTGCAAACTCATTTTCTTGGCTCACCTGCACCACCTCTAATCCTTATTTAATGATTTTTTGTTATCCTTCTTCAACTTAGTAATATCCTCCTGAAATATGATGTTGGAATCCTTTAAAGTGTGTTTTCATTCTTGATATACTCTTATAGAACTGTCATGTCCCTAATTTTCCTTTTCAATTTATTAACTCTCTTGTCACTTGTTGTATTATCAATATCAAGCGTTACATCAACTAACTTCTCTCCTAGAATTTTGGTCGCAGGAAAACTAGCAGACTGAACTTCCTCAAAAAGTTTCCCCACATCAAGGATTTTATGCAATTCATCATGCTTTTAATACTTCTCACACATATTTATCATTTCATCATAAATATTAGAGTGCTTTTTCTTTGGGTGGATTTCAAGCGTTACCTCTTTTTCTATTGTCTCATGAATTCAACTTGACCCTTCAATGATCTTAGCAGTATGACTCCTCCTCATCCTCTGTGGATTTGGTGCTAATGAAAATTCCTTGATTTCATGTGCTAGAGGATTCTTACGTAATGTGATAATATGAACATATTCATCCTCGAAATCATGGCCGACTTCGTACTCCTTCATACTCAACTTTTTCTCTCTCCTCAGGTTCCTCTTCTACCTCCTTGGGTTATTCCTCTTCCTCCTGAGGTTCTTCCTCGACCTCTTCAAGATCCTCCTCAGCTTCTTAGAGATCTCTCTCTAAGTATTTGGGTTTAGGTTCCTTTTCTACTTCTTGAAGCTTCTCAAACTGATTTTGGGATAGGAAACCTTTGCAATATCCCAAATATGCAAATTTGGATATTAACTCTCTATTGAAACTATATGTCGTAGATATGATACTCTTTGGGTGGTTGAATGGGTTATTTAGGTTTCTGAATGTGTTTGATAACTTGAATTTAACATGCGTGGTAATTTTGCATGTGGTTTCAGGTGGAACAACTTGTTTAAGATATATTAAATAGTCGAGCAATTACAATAATTGCATGCATGCACAAAACTTCACACACGTATCGCATGCATGTAATAATAACCAAACCAATATTCAATTAGACCTTCAAATGAATAGATATATACTATAATACTAGTAAAATCATGGAGCAACAACTATAACTAAAATGCGTCGCTAGATAATTGGCATGCAAGACCAATTTGTGACATGTGTGGGTTTATTGTTGCATGTAACTTTGAATCTATTGTTGAAATATGAATCTGATGCATGCACACGAAATACTCCTATGAATATAATGAGATATGTCCCAATGAAGTTTCGTTCTTCCCTAGAATAATCTCCCTAGATGGATCTATTTTTGCTAGGATCCTGGATCTCTCTGTCACTGTTGGAAGTAATATGTCCAACTTCTGGGAATACCCTCATGTTGGCTAACAATGAAATATTTTCACAAGAAAATTCCACTATTATAATATGATGGAACCTGTATCGAATGGAGAATTTTTCCTTCCTCTCCAATGGGTCAGAAAGAATCTGGATCACTAGCCCTTTGGATGAGTAGATCTAAGAATCTGTGATCTCTCCTCTATTTGTCAAATATGTTGCAACTCCACTCACTGAATGTGATGCCCTAATGGATAGAAGGATCAGAAAAATGTTTTGGATGGCTCAAATGAAGCGCCTTCCCCTTATATCAAATGGGTTCTAATGGTTTAGGTTCACTAGGCATCCTCAGGAAGAGCGACCCACTATACCTCTGATGTCTCCTAGAGAACTCACGCTGGAATCTAACTACTAGAGATGGCTCTGTGATATCCACACTTAATATGATTGTAGATCTATAATGAAAGCAGTGTAAAACCTATGTGCTCTCCTCGAATGTATAGGGTCTCTCTCTCAACATTGAATCCAATCCCTCAGTGTCTTCCTCATGGAATCCACAAGTATCCTCAAATTTGCTTGAATATGGGTTTCTCCTCAGAGATTTGGTTTCAATTCTCAAATCATCAATAATGACCCATTAGGTCTCTTTTCCTCTCCTTATATCCATTGAAACCCTAATTCTTCATTGACTTTTCACTTAATCTCTTTTCCTAATTTTTTTGATTTAATATTCACTTAAGTGCTTAATTACCTTTTTCCACTTAGTCGCTTAATATCACTTTAAAATTATGACATTTCCCTAGTGAAATGACATCAAATCAACATTTTCCCCTATTTCTTCCTGGCTATAGTCTAAAGGGTATGTTTAGACTAATAATCCCTCCTCTTTGGATTCCTCACTCGGAAAGGGACATTACAATGCTCCCTTCCTGAGATTGCTTGTCCTCAAGCAACATCAATCCAGGGTGCTGCAAAATCTGATCACTCTCCCAAGTAGCATCCTCTACCGGAAGTCCCCTCCATCTGACCAAAAAATCTCTACCCAACTCCTCAATTTCCTCTCTTTGAACTCCAATATATCCTCCAGAACCAACTCTAATTGTCCCTCCTCATCCAAAGGTGATATCTTCTCAGAAGTGATAATGAACTTTCCCACCGCTTTCTTGAGGCAAGAAACATGGAAGACGTTTTGAATTCGGCTCCCCTCTAGTAGTTCTAAATCATAGGCCACTTCACCTACCCTGTGTATGACCATGTATAGTCCACATAATCTGGGTTTAATCTTATTTTCCCTTCTCTTCTTCAAATATGACTTCCTGTATGGTTGTAGCCTCAGGAATACTAGATTCACAACCTCAAATCTATGCTCTATCGTGTGTATGTCTACATTCACCTTCTTCTAATTCTACGCCACCTTTATATTCTGCTTTAATACCTTTATAATCTTCTGAGTCTCTGCTATCCAGTATTTGACCTTGTGAGCCATGTTGTCTCCAAAAACCAAATCAATCAAAGTGGGAGCATCTTATTCATATAATTATTTGAATGGGGTCATAGCTATGGACATGTGGAAGCTAGTGTTGTAACAATGCTCTCCAATATGTAACCAGATTACACATGATTTATGTTTTCCGCTCACATATTTCCTCAAGTATCCCTCTATCCACTTGTTGACTACCACTTGTTGACTATCTCAATCTGCCCATTAGTTTGGGGTTGGTAATTAGTGTTGGGTGTCAACTCTATACCAACCAATATGAATAACTCTTGCCAAAATGTGTTGATGAACCAAATGTCTCTTTCATTGACTATACTCTATGGAAACCCATGAAATCTAAAGATCTCTCTGAAGAACAACTCTGCCACCTTCACTTCAATGTAGTCTATACGAATCACGAAAAAGTGCACAAATTTGGTCAATCTATCAACCACTACAAATATGCATTCCTTACCCTGAGCCCTAGGTAGGCCTATAATGAAGTCCATGGATATAATTTCCCATTTCTTCTCTGGAATGGGGAGTGGTTGAAGGAACCCTGCTGGGAAATTCTACTCTAACTTGTTCTGGTAACAAGTAACACACTCGTTGATATGTCTCATCATATCGTTCTTGAGACCCTTCCAAGAGAATCGCTCCATGACCTACCTGTATGTATTGAAGAAGCCCTAATGGATTGCTAAAGGTGAGTCATGTATTGATTCCAAGATATTATTGCTGAGATTAGATCTAGGAACAAGGTAGACTCGGTATTTATAGAATATGATTGTTATAAGAAAAATTTGTCCGTTGGGACAAATCTAACCTATCCGGTTGTGAATCTAGTTACAACCTCTTTGATAGCTCGGCACGAGGCAATGACTACTCGTACCTTATATGTTCCTTCACCTAAGGTAGTAATGAAGGGGAAAAAGGAGAGGTGAAAGACTTACATGAAGTCTTTCTCAGGACCACCCACCCTGGGTGTTGTCCTCCATCAACTTCCTGGATGGATAAAATGGCCACGGGGGTGAAAATTATGGACAATAAGATGAAAATAAGCTCACTGATTTTGAGGACAATGAACTAAATAAATAAAACATCGAGATGTCTTCTCCCTTAAAGCGTTGGAAAATGGCCCAGAATGGGTTCCAGGGATCAAACGGGGTCCTGGAAAATTAACCAATGGATGCCTCAAGTGAAAGAGTGAAAAAACAAGGGTGACACATGAACTTAAAACCTACAGCCAAGTCCTTTTAGATGGCTATAAATTGTGAACATCAAGTTGTTCAAATCTTTTAAGACAGGGAAACAAGCCCAAAATGGCTTGATACCCCCCGGGGTGACCCAAGAAGTCATCCTGGAAGATTGTCGAATCAAAAAGGGGGTTGTAAAAGGAGATGAACAACCCTTTTTACTAGTTGTTAAAACTATGTTTGGGAGAAAATTTACAACTTCAATTTTCGGTTCGTGGATGAAGGGTGGACTGACAAAAGGATTGAATTTAAATGTATTTAATTGGTGATTTTTTAGTTATTAACACATGTCTTGGTCACCACAATGTTTTGAAGGTTATCTCGATTAGGAAAAAACATCCCAGAACTATGCCAACCAGTATAAGAAGAGTAGTCTTAGCATACCACAATGGTTAAGCTGAAGAGTGCCCCATGTAGTTTAGAGAAGTAGGGATTAGCAACTTCTCATCACTATCTCTTTCGGGTTCTTAAAGTCACTTGGATGGAAGAAGGATACCTGCGAAAAGGAAGAGGCCCAGGACCCCCCTAAAGGGAGTTTTAGCTAAGATTACCCAAGCATAGTAGTATTCCAACTAACCTGAGTTATTCAACTCCTTGACTGTGTGGTACTAAGGAAAGACCACTCGATTTATACTAACTAGACAACTTCTGAGGGGATCTTGATGAAGACTCCCTATCTTTGACTCTTAGTATCTTATAAAGTTTAAATTGCTTGAAATAAAGGACTAGGCCATCCACATGGCGAGGTCATGTTTGGCTTTCACAAGCGCTCCTCGTGGTCACTAAATTTGAAATATATCTAAAACTTTATACAAAAAATGAGTAAATAGGTATGTGACATATATGCCACGTCTAAATAATATGTATATGTATATATCTAAATAGTATAGGTTTTGTTTTGAGTGTATGGGGTGGACCCGTGAATTGTTTTCAAGTGTTTTGTGGTTTTTGAGTGTATTTAGATTATATATTTTTGCATGGCCCCTTTAGGGGTAGCCACCTGTAGATTAGTGAATGAAAAATTATACAATGAAAAGATGAAAAAATTAACTAATTACAAGTAAACAATTACACCATTCAACCCAAAGGAATGGGTTGAGAGTCTTTGCAAGCAGAAAGGCGACCATGTGCATGAAATCCCCAACTAATTCCTTGTATGGGGATTAGAAATTTACTGATTGGAATTTAGAAATAGTGATGATTATCTATGCAAGTACAGATCAAATTTTATAAACAAAAATTTACAAATAAACTACTCAAACTATCTACACAAACCAAGCATATCAACATGGGTATGTGTGGGAAAAATTTCAGAATGAGTGCTAGTGAATGTAAGGTGAATATGAAAGTGATTGGGTAGATTACTGATCAAATTTGATATTTTTTCTTCACTGTCCTGCTGGCCCCTTTTCTTAAAAAAGGTCTTTAGGTGGTCCCCAACCTCTTAGGAGAAGCATAGTAGGTGACTGGTTTGTATCCTTGCAGGAAAACAACAAAATTTTAGTTATTTTATATGGAAAATCGAAGTAAATGTAACAAAAATTTTCACATAATATCTATCTATCTATCTATCTATCTATCTATCTATCTATCTATCTATCTATATATATATATATATATAAACCAACTAATATGGTTGTCCCGTGGGGGGGAATTTACCAAAATGGTCCATTTTCCTGTTTGGGACAGGAAGGTTAATGGTAGGAAAACATAACAGAAATGTACATGAACGAAATAAGGAAGAAAAAAAGTATGAACAACCAACTAAGAAGATTATTTGAGGGTTGTCCTAAGGGGCCATAGGACTCCCAACCACTAGCTAAGGCTGAAAACAACTGAGTAATTCAGAAAATCTACACTAAAACACATCAAACAAGTTAAACAAAGCTGTTAGAAAATGAAAGCAAACAAGTTAAACCCAAGGAAGCAATAACAAACACCTAGCTAACCGATCGCTCATATAGTTAGCTAACATAACAAGTATTTACTTCTACCCCTCAACCCTTAACCAACAAGTGACACATCCAACAATTAAAATCTAACAAGTATCACACACACAAAGAGTCTTGGAAAATTTCAGCAGAGCTTTGCTACTATATTCATCCTCCCTTTTTACAATGCCAACCCTCTTATTTATAAAGGAGAGGTGAAGGATTAGGGTTAGGTCACAAGACACTTGTCACTTTTGGAAAAGTGACAAGTGGACCAACCCTAAAGTCTTTTTGTCTTTTTACCAAAAGTAACCTTATCCTAAAAGAGAATCTTATCCAAAAGGGATCAAATCAAATCTGATTTGACCTCTTAATTACAATGTATACATACCAAAAATAAAATAATGCGAGACTACATATTATAAAAATTCATTTTTCATAAAATGACAAAATCAATATGCCACATCACCATTTTCCTTGGGATTTGTGTCATCGTAAAGGATCTTTGATTGCTGCCATGTTTTGCAGCTGTAGGTGAGGTGATTTAGGACAATATGTAGCCATCCATAGTTGTCAGATTCACTGGGATGAAGCCCCAAGGTGTGGGGACATTATAGAGTTTCTTAGGAGGGAAATGGTCCTTTGGGCTTTGGTCATTGTTTGTAAGGAAATGCCCTCTTTGTTGCTTATAATTTTCCTTGTGAGTTGATCGAGGTATGGCTTTGATTTGGGCTTGTTTCGGTGAGGGGACTCCTTAGGCCTGAACCTTGAGATTATTTTCCATTGTACCTAACAACCACAAAAATGAATTTTATTGTTCCTATGTTGTATCTCTATCTTCTACCTTTCCGCTTCCTTTATTTTGGTGCAAATCCGACTCCGGATGAGCAAGATATGGCCCCAAAAAGGTACCCGGGAAGGAGTCGGTTGGGAGACTGATCAGGGAAAAATTTTTAATTGGGGAAAAATTATGGGCTAGACACCAGAATTGATAGGCTGCTACAGGATTGCATGTCTGTAGCTGAAATGGGTTTTCCTCATACAACCCAATTTGGCCTCGGAGACCCCCTATTAGGCCTCCTTCCGGCGCATATTTTTTGAGCCAATAATGAGTCCTTGTCGCTATGGGACATGCCAATGAAATTATGGGCTGAATTTGTGGAGGATAATTCCATGGATTCATTCTTGACTTTGCTCTGGTCGTTTCGACTATTCATGGGCGAAAATTTGCCTCCGTATGGCAAAGTTATGCAATTAGAAGGTCCAGTGACCCTGGGAGGGGGACTTTTAATTTTTACTATATAGTTTTAAATCTTTAAATACAATTTATTAATATATTTTTTAATTTCATTATAATTTTCTAATAATAATTTTATTTTTATTATTATTATTATATATATATATATATATATATATATATATAATATAAAATATAAAATAAAACTAATAATAAAATTAAAAAAATTAAATAATAAATGAAACTAGAAAAAAAGAAACTATACAACAAATTTAAATTAAAAATAAAATCAAAACCCCAAACTAAACCCTCTACTTGATGCCCTTGGTCACCCATACGACTAGGGAGGAATGATCCATATTATTTTCGGAACAAAATGAGAGTGGAAATATAATAAAGAAATGCACAGAGATATCATAGATATTCAATAATATAACATAAATATATCAGAGATGCAACCATAAACATAGATATACAATAATACATGATTTATATTAATGAAAGAAATGTATAGAGACTGTAAAAATACAGAGTGAAAGACTCGCTAGAATGGTGGTAGCTTATCTCTAAGAAGATATGTGACGGCTACTCGCATTCGCAAGAAGATGATTACAATGAGGCTCTGAAATCATTTTTACAATAAAGAGGAATGCCAAAAACCCTAGACATCCAAAAGCCTAACCCTAGGAGATGAAGCGCCTAAAGTCATGTGGGCCCCGTTTGGGTAAGTTTGTACATCAACTTCCCGGGGTGGTAACTTTTGCATACGATCTTCGTTTTAGGCGTATGATAGCCTGTTTGAAAGGTATCGTCGAGGATATTCATTTAAGGTGGAATATTGAAGGAACTTGCATATTGCAAACCTATTTTCCCAAAAAAAATTGTTTAGTGCCCCAAAATGGCCCCGAAAGTTAAAACCTACTAAAAATAGTAAATTACCAAAATTGTCATAAAACTGTTTTGAGCCAATTGGAAAAGGTGGGTGGCCACCGATATCCACTTGGATCAATCCTCCCTCCTTAGGAAGCAATGGTCTCCATTGCATTGAGTGCCCGGGGGAGAGGAAAAAGCGTTTGCTGAATCTGAATCTTGGTGAGTTGCTTGCCTTGCTGGAGATGTGACGCTGCTTAGTTTGTGGAAGTCTGTCACGAACCTGTTGAGACTGAGGTTGTTCAACAAGTCGAGATACATGAGAGGATAGTGTGAAGAAGGAATCTTTACACTTTTCTTCAACCATGTCGACCTGCTTCTGTTGGATAGAAGGTTCTTGGGGTGAGGCTGTAGTGGTTGCAATATCCTTTTGTTCACCTTTTGAACAGATTGTGAAGACGCTGAATTTTGTAGTATGAGATATTACCTTGCGACACTTTTTAGGTGGAACAGTAGTCAGAACTACCTCTGGTATTCTGTAGAGAAGACCCCCCAAAGAAACAATGACACTATGGGGTCGAGACTCATAAATAGCATGGCACTTCAACATATATGGCTGGCCCAAGAGAACATCATAGACATCCAGTGGGGCAACATCACATAATACCTCATCCTTGAAGGTTTGGATGTCGTATGACAATCGACACTGTTAGCTAACATGAAGATCTCGTCCTTGGAAAAGTCACCCGATGTTGTATGGTTGTGGGTGTGGTGTTGTTGAAAATCCCAACTGTTTGACGACCTCTCCCGAGATGAGGTTCTTTTGGCTTCCTCTATCAAAAATAAAATGTAGCGGGGTCCCCTTTACCCACATTTGTGAATGAAAAAGGCACTCCCCCTCTTCTGGATATGTTGGTTCATCTAATTGAATTGTTGCGGTTGTGACAATAGTAGTGGGGTCTATGTTGATGATCTATCTTTTACCAGTATTTTCAGAATCAGATTCTGAATCAGGGTTCAGCTCCTTGTCTTTGATCTCGACCACCAATGACTATTTTGAGCGACATTCATCGGTGTTGTGCCAGGGGATTTTGTGGAAATTGCACCATTTTATAGTGTCCTTCTTTGTCTTCCCATGACCCTTCTTTTCCTATGGCTTGGACTGGTTTTCAGGAAGCTATTTAGGGCCTTCTTTATCATACTTTGGTTGTTGCGGATTTGTAGACCCAAACTCCCATTTGATCTAGTGCTTAAATTTCTTCTTGATTTTAACAGCATATCGATAAGCAACACCGAGTGATGAGATGTCCAGAAAATCCATTTCAGTTTGGATGTATCTGTGTAGATCCCCACGGTATTTCAGAACCAAATGTTGTTTAGAGTCTTTGATACCCAGCCTTGTGTGCAAGGTATGGAAGGTATTGGTGAAATCCAGAACTGCTTGGCCGCTCTCTTACCATAATGTGGTCCATCTCATGTACTGGTCCTCATAGGATCCAATAGGGAAATATTGTTCCTTTACCACATCCACAAAAAAATCCCAAGTGGGCTCGGCCCCATATATTCCAGACTCCTCTGTGGAACTTTGATCCCAGTAAGTTTCCCACCAATGTTTGACATGGAGGAGATCTTTAAGGATTGCAAAGGTGATCTTTTCCCTGTCGGAAAAATTATGAACAGAGAAATAACCTTTTAACATATTTAACCATTTGTCTAGGGCATCTGCATCTATCTGACCTTCAACTACGGGAATATCAAAATTAACCTGTACCTTGAAAGGAGAGGTGCTTCCAAAGTGGTCGTTTTATGAAGATGCATTTGTTTCTATCAACAAATGTGGAAGGATGTGAGAAAAATTCTCCATCATTTCATCCCTCTGTCGCGTGAGAGCTTTCTCAAGAAACAGACTGATAGGATCGTCTGCTCCATCATTTTTATTTTATTCTGCCATTGAGGGTTTCTTGGGTTCACGAGAGTGATTTTCCTCAAGAGAGACAAGATCAAGACCCAAATTGCTATACTTAGACCTCGTCGGGGACATGCACTGAAAAAATGATCAAGAGAAGCCTGCTTTGATACCACTGATCCAGATTATTTTCGACAGGAAATGAGAGCGGAGATATAATAAAGAAATGCACAAAGATATCAAAAATATTCAATAATATAACAGAAATATATCAGAGATACAACCATAAGCACGGATATACAGTAATACACAATTTCTATTAATCAAAGAAATGTACAGAGACTGTAAAAATACAGAGTGAAAGACTCGCTAGAATGGTGGCAACTTATAACTGAGAAGAGATGTGACGGCTACTCACATTCGCAAGAAGATGATTACAATGAAGCTCTGAAATCCTTTTTACAATAAACAGGAATGTCAAAATCCCTAGACATCCAAAAACCTAACCCTTGGAGATGAAGCACCAAAAGTCATGTGGGCCCCGTTTGGGTAAGTTAGTACATCAACTTCCCGGGGTCGTGACTATTGCATACGATCTCCATTTTAGGTGTATGATATCCCATTGGAAAGGTATCATCGAGGAGATTCATTTTAGGCATAATATCGAAGGAATTTCCATATTGAAAACATGGTTTCCCAAAAAAACATCGTTTAGTGCCCCAAAATGGCCCCGAAAGTTAAAACTTGCTAAAAATAGTAAATTACCAAAATTGCCATAAAACTGTTTTGAGCTAGTTGGAACAGGTGGGTGGCCACCGATATCCCCCTGGATCAAGGAAACCCAAAATGGAGATAGTGGGGAGGGAGAAGGGAGGAGGTGAGGTGGAGGGTTGAGGAGAGGGGGAAGGGAAATGGAAGGGAGGACGAGTGGTGGCGAGGGTCTGGAGGAGGAGATGGAGAGTAGAGTGTAGAGGGGAAAATGGTCTACGCAGAGGTCAGGAAGAGTGGGAAGAGGCAGTAAAGTGCATGTGGAGGAGGGAGTAATGGGGAATGGGGAGGAGGAGAGGCAGAGTTGAGAGGAGTAGCGCGTAGGTAGAGGAGGAGAGGGGTCTGTCTTTGTTGCGCATAGGTGAGTGGAGTGGTGGCAGGGGTCGGTGTTGGATGATTTTGGGCGTGCACAGGTGGAGGGTGTTGGGAAAAGTGTGAGAAGGTGGAAGAGTGGAATCACAGTGTTTGGAAAGTAGTCTGCATGTAGAGGGAGGAGAGGATAGAGTGTGAGGAACTACACATTGTTTGCACACAGAGTTATGAGGGGATTTTGGAGGGAGCAACACAGAGTTGGAGTGGGAGGTGGAGGAGTGGAGAGGAGGGGAGGACACATGTAGAGGTGATTCTCGCAGAGGTGAGGGCGTGCGTAGGGAAGAAGGGAAGGTTTAATGCATGGTGCACGTAGGTGGAGGTGTTGGGGCTTGGAGGAGGTGGTGGTGGATGGGTGGTCGACCACCTCCTAAATTAAATTTTGATTTTTTTTTTGTGTTTTTGGGTTTTTTCTCCATAGTTAGGAGAGGGAGGTTTTTGGGTTGAAGCCCCCTCCCTTCCTATTTGATTTTTGGGCTATTTTTGGGCCTTTTTGGGCAGAGGAAAAGGGAGGGGAATGGGGTTCAAATCCCAACCTTGCAAATGGCCATGCACAGGCCTATAATTTCAGCCAAACTCATAAATTCAAATCTATAAAGGAGCCTTGGAGGCTTGGGCCCGATGCCCAAGAGGGGTTCGAATCCTATCCCCTTTGAATTTTTTGCACACAAAAATAAATTAATTCACCAACCAATAAACATGAAATATGACCTAGAAACCAACTTAAAATCTGAACCAGCACTGAGACAATCATCTCGAAGGTGGAAATAACACTCTTCCGTGCAAACAAATTCACCACAACCAACAAGTTTTTCTTTTGAATTGGTATTGACGGGGGTTTACCTAGCTCTCTGTCTGAAGGTTGTTGCATGGTTATGGATGGTTTCCCAATGTAGACCTTCACTTTTTGTCAGGAATCCTTCCTTCTTCCATTGAATCATGTTGCAGAGCTCCCTCTCCCCTTGGCTAAAATGCCAAAATGGCTTGAGAGAGGGGAGAGGGGAGAGTTTTGTATTTTTTAATTTTCCAATTTTTTTTTTCCCAATATTGCATGAGAGAGGTTGTGTGTCCTCCCCTTGATTTTCCAAAATTTGTGTTTTCTTTTATTATTTTTCCACTATTTTTTTAATATCCCTCGAAAAATGTGCAAGTCAAAGTTTGAATTTGACTTTGACTTTGACCTTGGTGTTGTTGACTTAGCCCCAAAAAGGTTTCCAGATGAGATAGAGTCAGAATTAGACGCAGGGCACATATTTATAAAGGCCTCGACAAGAATATGCAGTAATCAATCTGAAATAATGCCACCTCAGCCCTCAATTTCAGCCCAGAACAGTTGTCGCTTAAAACCCCTAACTTATTAGTGGGCCCATATGACACCCAATCTTGCGAAAGGTGCCAAATCGTCATACTATATCCAATCGAGGTAAATGAATTACTGTCGAAAAAATATAGATGATTAATTCTATGAGGTGGCCATATATTTGTGTTTTGGGGCCATTAATGGTTGTCTTGTCTATCATGAATCCCTCCTAAATGAGTTGGTTTCCCCCCTTTGCTTGAAATAGTTGACCAACTTGTGACAACTCTAGCCAGGCCATCCGAGGTCGAAATGAGGCAAATGAGGAATCATTGGAAAGGTGTTTGAGACCATTAAAGTGTGGCTTCATTGAATCTCTAATTTAAAACATGTTACCAACAATTATTAAACCTTGAATCACTGCAACCAATCTGGTGTCCGAAATTGGTCATGAACTTGTAAAATCTCGTTCTTACCAACCGGGGGTTGAAACCAAGAACGAGATATACCGTTGGAAAGGTATCACACTTCCCTAAATGATATGTGGGTTTTATTTTCCTTTTGGAACAAGAATCTGAACAGAATCACACCAGGAAGTCATAGCTATTGGTTTTGGCCATTCGGGTGATGGTAACTTTGTGTCCTCCGAAGTGGGGTCATACGGACTCGGAACTTGGCTCATGATATCCTGTTGGAAAGGTTGTCCTGATACCTACAATATGGAAGCATATTATTTCCCAAAATGTGACCAGACTTCATTTTATCCTTTGCGAAAGGGGCCCGTCCCCAAGGGACCCGCCTGGTGACAGGCGAAGGGGGCCAACGCTAAATGTTTTGCAAACTGCATGTTTAGCACATGAAATATGAATTGAATAGTTTTGACATGATGAATTATAATGTGGGAGAGTTAAAGACCCTTTGAAGATATCCAAATGAAACTCTTTCAAGGGTAGAGGCCATAGTAACTATGACCCCCACCATTGTCTTCGACTGGAACCATAGAACAAAGGGATGCTTGTGGAGGAATGAAGGTGAAAAACATCATGTTGAGCCCAAAGAAGATTTTTGGGTCAAAAATGACATCATATATGAATTTTTACCTATCGTCATGTACCTATCCATCCAATACGTCACATGCAAACTTATTCTTGGAATACTCTACTAACAAGTGTGATTTCCAATCTATTGAGATCTCCATCAAGGAACAAGTCAATGGTCTCCTGGATAGTGCATCCTCCACAATGTTTTTCTTTCCCTTGACATACTCTATGTCAAAATCAAAGGCCTGGACCTTTTTTACCCACTTTTGTTTCCTCTCGCTAAGATATTTTTTCTCAAGTAAATACTTCAAGCTAGTATGGTTTGTCTTGACCACAAATTTGTTTCCCACCGAGTAATGTCAAAATTTGGTCAAAGCATGCATTATTGTTAGCATATCCTTGTCATAAATCAGATACAACCTCTCTGGTTGGATGATCTTCCTGCTCTCAAATACAATGGGGTGTCCCCCCTACATCAACACTTTTATAATCTCGTCTCTTAATGCATCACACTCCAAAACAAATGGTAGTGTGAAATCGAGAAATTCTAGTATTGGGCATGTGTCCATGACTACCTTATTTAGCTCAAATTCCTTCTACAAATATTCAATACATATGAAGGCGCCTCACTTGGTGAGGTCAGTGAGTGGTTCCGTCAACTGTGAAAAACCCTTCATGAACCTCCTCTAGTAGTTGTACAACCCAAAGAAACTCCTCAACTCTATCACATTTCTGGGTATTGGCCAATCCAAGATGGCCTTGATCTTCTCCTGCACCCCCTATGTGTTGATAATGTGACCCAGGTAAAGTAAATATGGCATGCAAAACTCACACTTTGACTCCATGACATACAGTGATTGTGCCTCTATAATGTTGAGTACCTCATCCAAATGTTTCAAATTATCCTCCCATGTCTTTATGTATATCAATATGTCATTGAAGAAGACCAATTCCAATTTCCTCAAGTGATCTCAGAATATATGGTTCATGAAAGACTAGAATGTGGTTGGTGCATTGGTTATCCCAAATGGAATAACCAGGAACTCAAAATTTCCATAACGACATCTGAATGCTTTCTTCTCTATATTATGCTCTCTAATGTTGATATGATAATATCCAGAGCGTAAATCAATCTTCAAGAAGAAAACTGCCCCATGTAGTTCATCCATCAACTCATCAATGTGTGGGATAGGATAATGGTTTTTGGTTGTCTTTTTATTCAATGCATGGTAATCTATACACATCCTCATAGTACCATCCTTCCAAGACTACTAAAGACGAAAATGAACTACTATTGGGCTTGATGTGTCCCATCTCTAGTAATTCCTTAATTTCTCTTTCTATATCATCCTTGAACCTCCTAAGACGATGATAAGGTGATATAATCACAAGTTTTTTACCCTCCTCCATCTCGATCTTCTGCTCAAACCTTCTATCTAGGGGTCTCTTTGGTAGCATCAGACCAAAAACCTGCGCATGTTGACTCAACAAAGCTCTGCTCTCTTCCTAATACTGCTGGCGAATGTATGAATCCCTCCATGCGGTGATCACACAATCTATTGCATATGATAATCCCCCATGTTTAAATATCCTCTCCATCCTCTTTGATGACACTGTCCTGGGTGCCCCTGTCTATATACCCCTCAATAAAATATTTTTCCCCTTCCCCTCAGTGTCTTTGAATCCCATCTCAAGTGTTTGGTAATTGGTAGAAATCATTCCCAAGGTGATCAACCATTAGACTCCCAATACCACATCTATGTCAAAAAGTTCAACCACATAGAATGTATCCTTCACTGTGTAGTTTCCCAGATGTACCTCTAAGTCTGAAACTCAATCCAAACACTCTACCATGTGACCATTAGCTACCGCAACATCAAAACCCTCAAAGTCCTAGGTTTTCAGTGCTCTCCTAGTTACAAGTGCAATGTCAATGTAATTGTGGGTTTCCCCACCATCTATCAATGAAATGGCATGTTGTCCCAGAATATCCCCTCTGATATTGCATGTGTCATACCTAGGGACTCCAGAAAGCGTCGCTATGACTCCTCCCTTAATTGGTGCTTGTCTCTTATCCTTTTCGCGAGGTTGTGGCTCTACCGGTGGTTGTGCCCCTACCAATGACAGTGGTCTCCTTGCAGGTTGCTCCTCCTCATGAAATGACCCCTCCTATGAACAAGTGGACTCACTTGTTGATTTTTCAATGAGCAAGGCTTAAGCATGAAGTTCATTCCATTTTATCATTTTACTTAAACCATGAATAGTTTGTTGCAACAACCAAGATCACAAGACGAAACACCATGCACAAGCACATAAGAAGTATCTTGGGAAACTCGTCTACACAAGGGAAGAAAACCTAGCCAATCCTTTTCTATATTATTCAATAGAAAGACCTTCACCACCACAAACACCTAGCACTAAAAAGGGTGCTCACAAACCCTAGAAACCTAGCATCCAAGAGAGGTGTGCACTTTTCCCAAGAACAAGTGTTTACTGAAATTTCCAAACTCACACTTGTGATATGATTCCTCAATGGGGAATTTACCTTTACTTATATTAGACTGAACCTATCAACATAAGTGCCTATTGGCACAACAGGGCCGACCTCAATAACTTATAATATAATTAATAATTACCATATTAATTATCTTTTACATTAATTATATTTTACATTAAGGTGGGGCCGACCTGTACCCTTTACATAAAAATTAGGGTTATAGGTAAGTTTGACTCTTGAGCAATATATCAAGGAATATTATACACCCACTAGTGCCCAGACACTAGGGGAAAATACATAGGGATTTCCACATCTCTATCTCACTGTGTCTCATAGGAGAACCATACTCACCAGTGCTCAACCACTAGGATCACGTTCACCTGTGCTCATCCAGAGGTATGTCCAACTCAACAGATATTATTTCCCACTGCATTACATAGGAGATTCATCTAGATTTCATCATCTCAACTCTTTTCTCATAGGAGGATAATACATCATTTCATCTTTGTCTCAGAATGATGCACCCAACTCATGGGAATTCACACTTTCACCTGTGCTAAGCCACAAGAACGTATAACTCAGTAGATCTTCTTTCTCACTACGTTACATAGGAGAATCATCTAGAGTTCATCTCAACTCTCTGTAAGGAGGAGGTTATCACAACGTTCCAGTTCTATCTTAGATAGGAACTACAAACCCATCTCAGAGGCTCTCTCTTAGGCCTGTGTCTTGGAGGATGTCTCACATACCTATAATCATCAACACTCCCTCTCAACTAGGGAGGCATTCTCCATCAGGACAAGTCTCGCATGGAAGTACTTGAAAAGTTTCTTGGCTATAGTCATCAACACTCCCTCTCAACTAGAGAAGTATTCTTCACCAAGCTAGTTTGGTGAAGATGTCTGCAATCTGCTCATGTGTAGGAAGGTACAACACGTGTACTACTTTCCTCTGCATCATGTTTCTGAAAATTATATTTTATCTCAACATGTTTCAATCTATCATGAAACACATGGTTCTCAAAGATCTTCACACAAATCTATTTATAATCATAGAATCCATCTCATGATCAAGTAAATCTGTCAGAATCTTATGAAGCCTCACTGCTTCTCACACTCAATGATATATACTCTTCTTTTTTGGTAGTCATGGGCATAAAGATTTGTTTCTTGTTGTACCAGGAAACCATGGAAAACTTCACAGTAAAACAACAATCGAATGTGCTTTTTCCGGTCCACTTGTACTTTATGTCCAATCTGCATATCCTTGCAAACTCAAGTCTTCAATAGAGGCATGTATCAGGCCATATGTAATTGTGCCTCTTTGATATCTCAATACATGTTTCGATGTTGTCCAGTGAGTCTGTCTTGGTTGACTCATGGATTGACTAAGTACATTCACTGGATAATATGAATCAGGTCTAGTTTTAACAAGATACATCAGTGATTCAATCAGTTGTGGATCAATCTTGTCTAAATCATCATTCATTTTCTTAAAATCCATCACCATGGATTTGCATTCTGTCATACTAAACTTCTTTAATATTCCCATTGTATATTTTCCTTGACTCAGGAAAATATCATCAGTCCTCTATCATACTTCTTGCCCCAAGAAGTAGTGCATCATACTCATATCCTTTATCTAGAAATAAGATGTCGAAGCTTACCTGTATCTAACAAAAAAGCTTTATGAATAAGTCACCAAAATCAGGCTCTCATCACTGACACTCTAATAATATAGGTTTGGATTAGAAACACTCTTGTTGAAACCCAAACTCATCAAGAATCCATCCATCTGATATAGTTTCCAACTCATGGATGGTAGTACGGATGAAGGTGTATCAGGCTTACTGGATCAAGTCTCTTATCATAGACAACTCCCTTTGTTTGTGAGAATCATATGGATATAGATTTTTCTTTGTATTTGTTGAAACTTTCATAGGTTGCATTCTTGATCTTATAGATCCACTTGGAAGTCACCAAAGACTTCCCTTATGGTCTCTGAACAATATCTCATACATCATTCTTTAATATATATTGGTATTCTTCTGTTATGGCATCTTTCCATACATGTTATCATGTTGCTTCTCCAAGACAAGGAGGCTCGAAGTCAAATAAAGTGGCCCATGACTGAAGGATAACTTGAAAATATCTTTTTCTTTCTCGGGATGTGCCTTGAGGGGATTGTATGTTCCTCTATCTCCTGCATAGTTTTTTCGAGCCTAGCTAGGCCTTTTATGCCCTACTGCAATATCTCTGGGCATATCAACTGGAGAAACTGTATCAACTGGAGTACTGTCTCTCTCATTTTGAATTGATGAAGGGGGAGTATGTATTGTCTCTTCCTTTTTTTTGGGTGTTTGAGTCTCTCTGAGTCAAGTAACTCTCTTTAAAGTTTGAAGGATGGAGGTCTTCTTTTATTTTCTTGCTAGATCTTTTATGCCTTCTTGACCAGCATAATAATCAATCAATAAGGTTTGGACTCCCATACCAGGGATAATGGTCCAAGTCATGAGGGATCCCACACTAGAGATAATACCCTTCACTTATTTAAGAATGCAATCAACTATAAATTTAATGATCAAACAATTTACCTGGATTTTATAGTCATGCTCAACTTTATATTATTTTAGAGGAAATACTTCTCATCTACCTTATCTTCATATTTTTGAAGTGGGCCTGGTTCAATGTCAGTGGTGGGGGCATATTGTCTCCCTTTCTTCGTGGTTGGACAATTTCTGGCATAGTGTCCATATTTTTCACTTCTGAAGCATTGAATCTCTGAAACATCTTTTCTTTGATTATGACTTGAAGCTAATGGAGTCTTCTCATCTGTGAATGTTTGTCTGAAGTTTCTTTTGAATCTTCCTCCTTTATTTGTCTGAAGTGCAAGGGCATGGTTTTCAATAGGGGAGTCTTCCACTCCTCTATTTATGAGTCTAAGTTCTTCTTGAGTACAGTCTGTCCATAGATGATCAAAAGTTGGTAACTTCCCTCTTCCACTGATGCTTTGAAGAAAAGGTTCCTAGTTTTTTGGAAGATTGTTGAGAGTAGAAAAGACAAGTTCTCTATCAGACATTATTTCTCCAATGGAATCTAGTTGTTTTTTGATCTCTGATATCTTCATAAAGAAGGTAACTACTGTATCACCTTTTTTCATTTTGGTACTTTGAAGTTGGCCCTTTAAGGTGAGGGATCTGAGGGTGTTGTCACTTTCAAACATATCTTTCAATGCTTCATACATTTCATAAGATTTTTTTATCTTAGCAATACGAGGTAAGACATGATCTCTTACTGATTAGATGAGTATTTTTCTTTCCTTGACATCTTCTTCCCTTCTTATTTCCTTCTCTTCATCGGTGGATGTATCTGGTAAACTCTTTTGTATTACACTCAAAAGGTCATCTTCTTCAAGGGTGACCTGAAGCCTTGACTTCCAGGATCTGAAGTCACTTGATCCATCAAGCCTATCTTCCACTAAGGTTTTGTTCTTTATATTTTCATATTTCTTCACAAATTCTCGCCAATTGGAATTAGAGAATCTAATGGTTAGGCTAGGCTATCACAAGAGAGGGTCGTACGAATTTGCAGAAGAAGGACTACTTTATCTTGTAAGTGCTTGTGCAAGGGTTCTTCAATACCTATGCTATGATACCATATATATTTTTCAATGATAATGGATTAAGCATGAAGTTCAGTCCATTTTATCATTTTACTTAAACCATGAACAATTTGTTGCAGCAACCAAGATCGCAGGAAGAAACACCATGCACAAGTACACAAGAGGTATCCTGGGAAACCCTTCTACACAAGGGAAGAAAACCTAGCCAATCCTTTTCTATATTCTTAAAGAAAAAGACCTTTACCACCAAAAACACCTAGCACAAAAAAGGGTGCTCACAAACCATGGAAACCTAGCGCCCAAGAGAGGTGCTCACTTTTCCCAAGAACAAGTGTTTTTTGAAATTTTCAAATTCACATTTGTGATATGATTCCTTAATGGGGAATTTAAATTTACTTATATTAGACTGAACATGTCAACAAAAGTGTCTATTGGCACAACAAGGCCGACCTCAATAACTTATAATATAATTAATAATTACCATATTAATTATCTTTTACATTAATTATATTTTACATTAAGGTGGGGCCGACTTGTACCCTTTACATAACAGTTAGGGTTACAAGTATGTCTGACTCTTGAAAAATATAGCAAGGGATATTATACACCCACTAGTGCTCAGCCACTAGGGGCACATCCACAGGGATGTCCACATCTCTATCTCACAATGTCTCACAGAAGAACCACACTCACTAGTGTTCAACCACTAGGATCACGTTCACCTATGCTCATCCACATGTACGTCCAACTCAGTAGATCTTCTTTCCCATTGCATTACATATGAGAGTCATATGGAGTTCATAATCTCAAATCTATGCTTAGAGGAGGGTAATACATGATTTCATGTTTGTCTTAGAATGATGCACCCATCTCATGGGAATTCACACGTTCACTTGTGCTCAACCACAAGCACGTCTAACTCAACAGATCTTCTCTCACTACATTACACAGGAGAATCATCTGGAGTTCATCTCAAATATCTGTAAGGAGGAGGCCAACACAACGTTCCAGTTCTGTCTCAGATAGGAACCACACACCTATCTCAGGGGATCTCTCTCAGGTCTATGTCCTGGAGGATGTCTCACGAAGCTGTAATCATCAACATCACCATCCTATGCCTCACTTCCTTGTTCCTCCTCATCACTGTCTATTGAAACCTCATTTTAGTGGATTTGTCCCTTGCCCATGCACCTGTAATTGGGGACCCATGAATATTTGTAGTTGAAGCATAGATTCTTCCTCATAATCTCATGCCTTGTATCATCATCCAAATTCTCCTTACCCTTTCACTCTCTCTAGAATGGTTTCCTATCCCGGTCCTTTTGTGGCACAAAGGGTTTGGATTTTTTTTTGTTTTTTGACATTGATTATACTAGATATATAGTGTGTTATATGGAATCCTATAGTGTGTGAGGTTTCTAGGCCTTCACCCATCCTCTCAAGGGTTCTATGAGACCTTATGTGAAATTCATGATCATTCTAGGCTCTACAATGTTTGTCACTATCACAACAATTCTCTGAAACTCTATGATAAATGCATCATGTTTGCAAGTTTGTCTCAATTGGGCTAAGTCCCTGAAGTGGATCTTTGGATCCATCCTATCAAAATTGTCCATAAGTCTCTCTATGAAATCCTTGTATGAGGTGAAGTGATTGTGACCCAATATCACTAGTCCATGGTGCCACCACTCGTGGGCCTCTCCCTCCAAATGCAAAGTAGCGAAATTGATGGCTTCAGTTTATGTCATCTAGTTGAGCTTGTAGTACTTGTTGATTTTCTGTACCCAACCTCTAGAAGTACATATGGATGATCCATTGAAAGAGGGTATAGTAAGTTTCCCTACTTTTCTAATAAACTCCTTGTTATGTCTATATTGTTGTTGTTGTTCTCCCCTTTGAGGATCTCTAGGACGGTTCCTGAGTCTAAGTATGCAATACTCTACTAAATTCATCTCATTATGTAACTCTAGCCCTATGTCTACATACGCTCTCCTATAATGAGAAATATCCTCTACCTGTGTGGTCGGTCTATGTTCTATTGGTTGTTGTGGTACTGTTGGAAGTACCCTTTGAAAGATAGGGAATAGTAGCCTGGTCATCCTACTCGATGAAGTGTAGGTGCAAGTAGGTGAATGGGGTCTAATACCTACCCTTGAGTTCCCTTGAGTTGCATGGAGGAAATTTTCTCCTGGAATTTTCCTGTAAATGTGTTGAACCTGCACATAATAGATCTAGCTAGCAAATGAAATACACAATTTGCAGAGGAAATATGAGAAAAGAGAAACATGAGAGAAAGAACGAAAGAATTATCATTAACCAAATGAATGAATGATCATTTACACATGATATACTCAGTATAACACAACTAATGTGCATTGTAGGATAATCCAATATGATATAGTGGTGGTCTAGAGTGATCTGGACACACACTAGCAATTACGGGAGTAAATTGCCACCTAGTCTAGTCTCTCAGGTAGTTATGGGAGTGAACTGCCACCTAGTTTGAGTTAACTAGTATCTCAGTCTTCAGTTAACTGACTAAAATAGAGTGAAGTGAGGAGGATATTAGGGAATCATGAGTAATATGCTAGTTTGGTGATAATCCCAAGGACAATGCACATTAGTTGATGATGATCCCAATGTTGCATGGCGATGATCCTAATGTGGCATCTAGACTCCAATAGACTGATCAAACTGAAGTGTGAACTAAAGAGAATATTCTCCCTAAAATATAGGAGATTGAATAATGACTAATAAATATAGGGAAAACCTTAGAAAAAATAAATCCTAGGTGTGTATGAAGTATCTCCAATAGTTCCTTGTAGCCAAGCTATCTACCATCTATGCCAAAGACTGAGTCATGGTCTGTTGACTAATCACCAAATTGTTAAGAACCTGCATGAAGGTTGCTTCTGGGTCCATGGGTACTTTTACACTACCTTATATCCTTTCATTTATGTCTCCCATCCTCCTCTTTGCCTCATGCTTTGCCCTTCTTTCTGCTTCTTATTGTGCCTCTTCCTCTTCTTTTGAACTGTGAGGAAAGGGGGTATAATATGATCTTGGTCCTCTCCACTCTCTAGGCCTATTGTAAGTGACGAATTCATCACCTATATTTTCACGGTCCCTTGGGTTCTCTCTTGAACTCATGGAAACCTTAGTAACAAGCTGGCAGGACTAAAGCTCTGAGACCACTTGTAATATCCCAAATCCACAAATTTGGATATTAACTCTCTACTAACCTTGTCTATCATAGATTTGATACTTTTTGGGTGGTTGACTAGTTTGTTTAGGTTTCTAATTGTGTTTCATAACTTGAATTTAACATGCATGGTGATTTTGCATGTGGTTTCAGGTGGAACAACTTGTTTAAGATATATTTAATTGTCAAGCAATTACAATAATGGCATGCATGTACAAAACTTCACACACATACTACATGCATGTAAAAATAACAAATCCAATCTTCAATTAGACCTTCAAATTACTATATGTATACTAGAATACTAGTAAAATCATGGAATAATACCTAGAACTAACATGCGTCGTTAGATCATTGGCATACAAGCTCGGTCTGTGACATGTGTGGGTTTACTACTACATGCAACACTAGATCTATTGTCGGAAGATGAATCTAATGCAAGCATGAGCAAGACTCCTACGAATCCGATGAGATATGTCCCAATGAATTTTCCTTCTTCCGTAGAAGACTCATCCTGGATGGATATGTTGCTACTAGACTCCTGGATCTCCTTGTCACTATCGAAAGTAATCTGTCCAACTGCTGCGAATACCCTCACACTAGCTAACACTAAAAGAGTCACTTGAGTAGATTCCACCATCAGAATATGATAGAACTTGTTTCGAATGGAGCTCCCTTCCTTCCTCTCTAATGGATTGGAAGGAATTTGGCTCGCTAGCCCTCTGAAATACTAGATCTAAGAATTTGTGATCTCTCCTTTGTCTTTCAAACTCGATGCAACTCCACTGACTGAATGTGTTTCCCCGATGGATAGAAGGATCGGAAAATTATGTTGGATGGCTCAAATGAGGATCCTTCCTCTGATATCAAATGGGTTCTAAGGGTTTAGGTTCACTAGGCCTCCTTAGGAAGAGTGACCCATTATACCTCTGATGTCTCCTCTAGAACTCACACTGGAATCTGACTGTGGGAGTTGGATATTTGATCTCCACGCTCAATCTAACTATAGATCTGTAATGAAATCATTGGAAAACCTGCTTGGTATCCCCAACTGAATAGGGTGTGTCTCTCAACACCGAATCCAATCCCTCAGTGTCTTCCTCAAGGAATCCACAAGTATCCTCAAATTCTCTTGAATATGGGTTTCTCCTCAAAGCTCTAGTTTCAATTCTCAAATCATCAATAGTGACCCAGTAGGTCGTTTTTCCTCTCTTTATATCCACTAAAAACCTATTATTCATTGGCTTTTCACTTAAGCACTTTTCCTAAGTTTTATGATTTAATATTTTCTTAAGCACTTAATTACCTTTTTGCACTTAGTCACTTAATGTCACTTTCAAATTATAACATTTCCTTACTGAAATGACATCAAATGAACATTTTCCTATGTTTCATCTTGGAGATAGTCTAAAGGGGATGTTTAGACTACTAATCCCTCCTCTCTGGAGTCCTCACTTGGAAAGGGACATTACAACCTTCTCAAGTATTGTTCCTTCTGATTAACTCATCTAGAACCAAGACTTTTATGAGGTCGTGATGGTGCAAGTTTTGTTCCATAGTCTCACTGTAGACCTTCCTATGTGTAT
>ML813248.1:111850-124081 GCA_009831015.1 Picea engelmannii
AACAACTTTATATTTGGAGAGGATGGATTGGAGGTCAAGAGGAACAAAGGGTGTCTATGTGGCTTGAATGGAATGGAGTTGTGCAATAATGTCGAAATGACCTTCTTTTAGGATATCTTCCATGCGATGGGAACTGATGATCTTAGGGGAACTTGTTGTGATGCCTTAGAACTTATACTTTTGGCCCTCCTGGTTGAATTGGATGGTTAATTCCTTAAAATCCATGACAATGGGGCCAAGATTCAACCATTTGACACCCATCACAATGTCACAACCACCCATGTTGATAACAAACATATGATATTTTATGTTGTATTGACCAATTTAGAGATGCACATTTTCACAATGCCCCCCACATTTCATGAAACCTCCATTGGAAATCATGATTTGAAAGTTTTTAACTACACAGATATAGAAATTAGTTTCTTGGACAACGCGATGATGAATAAAATTATGGGTTCTTCCACTGTCTATGAGGATGATGACCTTTTGATGATTAATATAACTAATTATCTTGAGGGTTCAGGGAGTAGAGAAGTCAGTGAGAGAATTAAGGGAAATGACCGGTTCAACTTCTGGGGGGTTCGAGGGTGGAGTAAGTGTTGAAATTACTAAGACAACTGAGAGGGGGGGTGAATCAGTTGTTACTGTGCTTAAACAATTTTAAGTCTATTGAACCATTTTTAATCTTTCTCCAAGTGACCATCAATATTATACAACATATGGACAACATAAATAATGAGCATCAGTCACACATAAGATATATACAGAGACAAATTTTCATGAGGAAACCCATAAAGGGAGAAAACCTCTTCTTCTTTGAAATGATAGGCAGACTTTTAAGTTCTGTACATCATCTATGTTTGAGCACCAACTCAAAGTGAGGCTACTACCTCTGTTTCACAAGCTCCAACTTGTTGAGAGCACCAACTCTCTGGTTTCTGTAGCACCCACTAGAAGGAAGCACCAACTCCCTGAGTGTTCCAACACCGATTAGATGGAAGCACCTACTTCCACTTATACAAGCAGCAACTTGCATACATAAAACTCTTTGTTTTCCTAAGAATCACCTTGCCACCATGTTTTCTAGCCACAACTAGATGGAAGCTACAACTCTCAATATTCATGCATCAACTTGAATATCATAGGACCACAGTCCTCCCCAACACCACCCTACCTCCCTGTTTATAAGTAAAATGATTGAATGACCAACAACACAGGTGTTTCAATTCTTACGACTTCTCTTTTGTCCTGCAATTCTTCTATGCTTCTATCTATTCTGCAATTCTACTCTACTTCAAGATGTTCTGCAATTCTGCTCTTGCTTCTGTCTATTCAACATCTGTTACTCATCTCTGAGTTTTATCTCACACTGTGCATACTGTTGGTCTAACACTGCGCATACTGTAATTTTCCCTTTCTTACAGTTCGACTCATTTTTCATTCAGAACAACCAACCATACATAGTCATTGCATCTTTCTTTTATGCACTTCTCACGACTTCAGTTACACCTCAAATTCCTAGGACAACAATGCTTTAGCCATTGAATCGCCAACCATCCAAGAACCATGATTCGATTATGATAAATGAATTGTAACTGAATAGTTAATCGTAAAGATCAACAATATCCCTTCAATCAAATTTCCATTTAACAAACATTGTTGGATTAAATCTGCAAGGTCTTTCGTTTATCCCATATTCCCACTGGCTGTGACCATGGATCTAATCAAAATGCATTTTTCATTTCACATTTCGGCAATCCTGTGTCGAAGGGTCTCGACACTCCAAGTTGCGATCCCCAAAATGGAGCTTAGCAATTATCTCCTTCCCGTAATCCTTCGATGATGTGACCTTGTCTATGACTACGAGCTAGACCTTATCACGAGTTGCAAGGTTAGAGCATTTCCTTCCTTTGAATTTCCAGTCAACAAAATGTTAATCCCTCGCCACATGTCCCTCTTGGATCAACGGTCAAGATCTTTTCACGATTTCGCAACTTCACGGGCCTTCTTCATGCCTGATCAACGGTCCATGATCTCCCTTTGATCAATGACTCAGATTAAGTCATGGTTTCACATTTCGCGATTTCATAGGATAGAGCACCTCCTTTCTTTGACTTTCCAGTCATGAAATGCCAATCGCTCGCCATGTGTCCTCTGCATCCAACGTTCCATAACATACCTCGATCCAAAGGTCTAAATCAATTCTTGGTATTTCGCATATCGCAAGTTCCCACACCATGTTCCATTGACTCCTCCAATGTGCAGGTCAGCGGAATTCTAGTCGCTTTCCACGTGTCCCTCTTGAAGATGGATGATCCTCTTGCTTTCAAGATTTTGTAGGCCCGCTTCATCTTGCACATAAATATCGTGCTCCTTCTTATGGATCCAATGATGGTCAGTCTTCGAGCTCAGATCTGACGCCTCAGATATATTCTCTTCTACTGTGTGCTCTTCCTATCTGAATTCAGATCTAACGATCATCAAGAATTCTAAATGGGATCCAATGATCATTGTTTCTCTTCATTGTTGATCTTGTCATTTCCATGCCATTATCGCTGTGCTACTGATCATTTTGATCTTTGCCATCAATGACAAACATGCATACTCTGCCTCTGTCTGAAAAAAATGCCAACAATATCCCCCTTTGGCATTGATGGAAACCCCTTGAATAACATGCAACTATACCACTATAGCATCCTTGAAATTACTACCACTGTAGCGTCCTTGAAATTACCACACTTTCTCCCCCTTTGACATGAATGTCAAAGAAGAAACATGCTCCCCCTGAGCTGTTGCGGTACATACTCCCCCTGTCAACTATGATCATCTTATAAATACAACATATATTCAATAAGTACCCCCCCTGACCAGGTGAATAGATTAGACGAAGGAATTTATAACCCCCAACTTTTGACGAAGATATCCAAAAGGGGTCGTTGCTAACGGTTTAGTAAAGATATCAACTATTTGTTTTGTGGAAGGAATATAATTCAGCTGAACCTTTCTATTTGTAACTTGTTCTCTGAGAAAATGGTATTTTATTGGGATATGCTTAGTCTTGGAGTGAAGAACAGGGTTCTTGGAGACACTAATGGCATTGGTGTTATCACAATGAATTGTAATCAGAACAATACAGTTTACCTTCAAATCTTCAATAGTTTGAATCATCCACAAAATCTGAGTGCAACAAGTAGCAACAACAATGTACTCTGCTTTTGTAGTTGATAAGGAAATAGATCCCTACTTCTTACTAATCCATGCTACCAATGAGTCACCCAGGAAGAAGACACCTCCACTAGTGCTCTTTCTCTCATCCACACAATTTGCCCAATCTGCATCTGAATAAGTAGTTAACTAAAAATTCTAATTTTTGGGATACCACAGACCATAAGTCATTGTTCCCTTCAAGTATTTGAATATCCTTGTGACAGATACCAAGTGACTTTGTTTAGGAGTAGAATGATAACAACCTACCATTCCAACAACCTGCATTATATTAGGATTATCTGTCAATGGGAATCCTTCAGGTTGCTCCATATATACTTCTTCCTCTAGTTCTCCATTAAGGAATGCTGACTTAACATCCATCTGATACACTTTAAAGTTCTTATGGCATGAATATGCAAGGAACATTCCGATGGCTTCCAATCTTTCCATTGGTGCAAAGGTTTCATCAAAATCCCGACCTTCAACTTGTGCATACCCTTTACAGACCAATCTAGGTTTATTTCTAACAACTTGTCCTTTTTCATTCATTTTATTCTTGAACACCCATTTAGAACCTATTACATTCTTATCTTCGGGTCTAGGAACAAGCTCCCATTTATTGTTCTTCTCAATCTGATCAAGCTCTTCATTCATAGCTCTAATCCAATCATCATGCTTGTTGGATTCATCAAATTTTTTAGGTTCAATCATAGATAGAAAAGCAACATGAGATTGTTCTGAGTCTTTAATCAATTTCCTTCTTATCTGAACTCCTTTATTTATATCTCCAATTATCTGATTTTCAGGATGATTCTTTCTAACAATTTTAAGAGGTGAGTTTGTTTCTTTCTGCTGATTTATGTCAGCCTGAGTATTTGTATCTTCATCTGATTCAGATTCTTCTCTTTCTGATCCTTGGACCTGCTCATATTCATCTTCAACTATATCTTCTATGCTTGGTTCAACACTGCTTACATTTTTGACCGGGATTTCTTCGTAAAATTTTATGTCTATACAATAAACCAGTTTATGCAGCCTCTTATTGTAACATCTGTACCCTTCACTGTTTGTAGCATAACCCAAGAAGATACCTTCATCAGCCTTGTCATCATATTTGCCAATATTTTCATTATTAATCTTAATATAACATTTACTCCCAAAGACTTTAAAATTCTTGATTGAAGCAGGTCTTCCAAACCATAGTTCAAAATGAGTCTTGTCACTATGTGGTCTGAGATGTTCTTTGTTAAGGATATGAACAGTTGTATGAATTTCTTCCACCCAATATGTCTGAGGTATGTTCCTTTCATTCATCATTGACCTTGCCATTTGCTGTATTGATCTATTCTGCCTCTCAACAACTCCATTTTGTTGTGGAGTCCTTCGAATTGTGTACTGTCTTTTGATTCCATGTTTATCACATAACTCTTTGAATTTCCATGAGTTAAACTCTCTTCCTCTATTAGACCTTACTGCCTTCAATATTTTTCCTATTTGATTCTCAGTTAGAGCCTTAGACACTTTGAATTTTTCAAATGCTTCAGATTTTTCCTTCAAAAAGGAAACCCATGTTAGTCTAGAATAATCATCAATAATCAACATAAAATAATTTTTGTTTCCTGTACCTTCTTTCCTTGATGGTCCACATAATTCCATATGTACTAACTGGAGAGGTTTTTCTATTGAAGGAAAGTTTTTAGAATTGAACTGAGTGCGAGTAAGATTTCCTATTTGGCAAGGTTTACAAACAGAGTCATATGGTTTTGATATCTTCGGAAGATCTTTTACTACCCCATTTTTTCTGAGCTTGATTATATGATAAAAATTTAGGTGTCCAAGTCTCCTATGCCACAACCAACTTTCATCATATTTGCTTAAGTGGCATTATTCTTTTTCTTATTTTAACACATAGACATTGTTTTCTGTTCTTATCCCCTTTGCAACCAGTTGTCCTGAATTCAAAGACTTTATTTTACAGTCTTTAGAAGTAAAAAAAAATTCACATCCTTTGTCACAAACTTGACTGACACTTAGTAGATTATGTTTCAAACCATCTACAAACAACACATCTTGAGATTTTCCTTTGCCATTACTCAGGCTTACCATTCCTTTACCTTTTATTTTTCCTAGTGCATCGTTTCCAAAAGTTACATTCCCTGATTTGTTTTCACTTAAAGTTAGAAACATACTTTTGTCTCCAGTCATATGTTTGGAACATCCACTGTTAATATACCAGAGATTCTTTTGTTTTTGGGCCGATAACACTAGTCCACACTTGTCATCTACTTTCTTCTTCCAAACCTTGACATTTTTAGCAGTGGGGTTCAAATCTGGCTTGTAATTCCTTAAGCGACAATCTGCATCTTTATGTCCATAATTATGGCAGAGGTAACATTCTGGTTCACTAAATAGAATATCATAGCGATTGGTATGCTCATAACAATTGTTATGCTTAACCTGCATCCTTTTCCCAGCCATCGCATGATTTATAGTCTGAGGTTGTTTGTTGCTTGGTTGTCTTAATCTTTGTTGTGGAAGATGGTTATTCGTTGAGTATCTTGATTGTTCATATCTAAATCTTAAAGAACATTTTAAAGCTTTGTTACCAAAATTAGAGTAGAAAAAACAATAACCATAGAAAAAACCTTTGTACCTTGAAAAATTATGTCTTCTTTGAGGAGGTCGATTTCTTTCATGCCGATAATCTCTCTGATCTACAGATTCGGTTCTGGTACTTTTTCTTTCATTCCTTCTTGGTGGCTGATTCTCTTTCTTTGTTTCTACAGAGTGACTGCTGTCAATGTTTGAGGACTTGACAAACTTTATAGGTTCTGCATTACTTGGATGATCACTACTTGATCCTTCTTCATACCCCAAGCCAGCTTTCAACTTTGAGTTTCTTTTCTGATTTAGAATGGAGGTTAATCCTTCTGAAGATTTAATACTTGACAGATTTTGGTGATACAATGCCTTAAACTTCTCCATCTCTTTTTTGGTTTTTACTATCTCTTCTTCTAAGGCTTCACACCTTGCTTTCTTCTCTGATAATTGTTGTTTCAGTATGTCCTCTATTTTCTTTGCCTCTTCTAACTCTACTTTTAATAGGGAAAAGTCTTCATCAAATTTTTTACCATTCATTTTAAAATGTATCAACAAATGTTTTTGTTTTCTCTTCTTACATTTGAGTCTTTCAATTTCTTCCAAAGCACTGATTAATTCACCTTCCATATCCACCACTGCTTCTTCATCATCCATGTCACCTTCTGTGATTTTATCATCAAGATATCCCATAGCCATAAGCATAAAGTCATTCACTTTGTCTTCACAGGATGAATCACTATCTAAGTCTTATGAGGAGTCATCATTGTTTGCACACAAACTTTTCTTTTTACTATATTTCTTAAATTTGTATTTCTTTTCATCATTAGAGTTCTGGTATTTTTGGTCCTTTTTCTTGTGGGGACACTTAGATGCAAAATGGCCTATTTTACCACAGTTAAATAATTTGAAGGGAAACTTGCCTTGATATTTTCCTGATCCTCTCTTTAACCTTCTCACAATTTTTTCTTCAATATCATCTAGCTTTGAATCAATATTCTTGTCTGCTTTAAAATAAGCCTCTCTAGTAATGGATTTATCTTTGCTAATTATCATTTCATATGTAGTTAAGGTTCCTAGGAGTTGATGAATGGAAAAAGTTTTAAGATCATTTAGTTCTTCTATTGTAGAAACTTTTGGATTAAATTTATCAAGCATAGATCTTAAAATATTCTGAACTAAGAATGATTCTTCAAACTTCTCACCAAGACCCTTCATGACATTCACAAGTTCTTCAACTCTTAAAAAATACTTGCTAACTTTTTCATCTTCATTCATCTTTATCTGTTCAAATTTCAATCTATATGTTTGAAGTTTGTCATCTTTTACTTTCTCATTTCCTTCATAACTACTAATAAGTTTATCCCACATTTCTTTGGCAGTTTGAAGATGCATCGCCTTTACAAACTCATCTTCTACAAGTCCATTCAAGATAGACTTCATTACCTTAGAATTAAAGATAAATTTTAACTCATCATCCTTGGAAGCTAACACAACAAGCTTTATGTATCCAGTCTCTACTACATCCCAAACATCAGCACCTAAGGCCATTAGGTATGTTCTCATTCTAACCTTCCAGAAGGAAAAAATTGTCCCATCAAACAGAGGAGGCTCAGTGGCTGAAGTCCCTTCATGAATTGTCATGTTTAAGCTTACAGATCTACCTTTAGATAAAAGGAACCCACTCTGATACCAGTTGTTGAAATTACTTAGACAACTGAGAGGGGGCGTGAATCAGTTGTTACTGTGCTTAAACAATTTTAAGTCTATTGAACCATTTTAATCTTTCTCCAAGTGACCATCAATATTATACAACATATGGACAACATAAATAATGAGCATCAGTCACACATAAGATATACACAGAGACAAATTTTCATGAGGAAACCCATATAGGGAGAAAACCTCTTCTTCTTTGAAATGATAGGAAGTCTTTTAAGTTCTGTACATCATCTATGTTTGAGCACCAACTCAAAGTGAGACTACTACCTCTGTTTCACAAGATCTAACTTGTTGAGAGCACTAACTCTCTGTTTTATTTAGCACCCACTAGAAGGAAGTACCAAATCCCCGAGTGTTCCAACATCGACTGGATGGAAGCACCTACTTTCACTTATACAAGCACCAACTTGCATACAGAAAACTCTGTGTTTTCCTAAGCACCACCCTGCCACCCTGTTTTCTAGCCACAACTAGAGGGAAGCTACAACTCCCAATATTCAAGCATCAACTTGAATATCATAGGACCACAGTCCTCCCTAGCACCACCCTACGTCCATGTTTATAGTAAAATGATTGAATGACCAACAATGCAGGTATTTCAATTCTTGCCACTTCTCTTTTGTCATGCAATTTTTCTATGCTTCTATCTGTTCTACAATTCTGCTCTACTTCAAGATGCTCTACAATTCTGCTCTTGCTTCTTTCTATTCAACATTTGTTACTCATCTCTGAGTTTTATCTCACACTGCACATACTGTCGGTCTCACATTGCTCATACTGTAATTTTTCCTTTCTTACAGTTCAACTCATTTTTCATTCAGAACAACCAACCATACACAGTCATTGCATCTTTCTTTTATGCACTTCTCACGACTTCAGTTACACCTCAAATTCATAGGACAATAACGCTTTAGCCACTGAATCCCCAACCATCCAAGAACCATGATTCAGTTCTGCTAACTGAATCATAACTGAACAATTAATTGTAAATATCAAGAGTATCCCTTTGATCAAATTTCCATTTAACAAGCATCGTTGGATTAAATATGCAAGGTCTTTCATTTATCCCATATGCCCACTGGCTGTGACCATGGGCCTAATCAAAATGCATTTCTCATTTCTCATTTCGGCAATCTTGTGTTGAAGGGTCTTGACACTCCAAGTTGTGATCCCTGAAATGGAGCTTAGCAATTAGCTCCTTCCCTTAAGCCTTCTATGAGGTGACCTTGCCTATGACCACGGGCCAGACCTTATCGCGATTTCTCATATCGCGAGTTGCAAGGTTAGAGAATTTCCTTCCTTTGAATTTCCAATCAGAAAAATGTTAATTCCTCGCCACATGTCCCTCTTGGATCAACGGTCAATATCTTATCGCGATTTCGTAACTTCACAGGACTTCGTCATGCCTGATCAATGGTCCAAGATCTCCCTTTGATCAATGACTCAGATTAAGTCGTGGTTTCACATTTCATGATTTCATAGGATAGAGCACCTCCTTTCTTTGAATTTCCAGTCAGTGAAATGCCAATCGCTCGCCATGTGTCCTCTGCATCCAACGTTCCACAACATACCTCGATCTAAAGGTCCAGATCAATTCTTGGGATTTCACATATCGCAAGTTCCCACACCATGTTCCGTTGACTCCTCCAATGTGCAGGTCAGTGAAATTCTAGTTGCTTGCAATGTGTCCTTCTTGAAGATGGACGATCCTCCTGCTTTCGAGATTTTGTAGGCCCGCTTCATCTTGCACGTAAAGACCGTTCTCCTTCTTATGGATCCAATGATGGTTGGTTTTCAAGCTTAGATATGACGCCTGAGATCTATTCTCTTCTATTGCGTTCTCTTCCCATCTGAATTCAGATCTGATAGTCATCGGGAATTCTGAATGGGATCCAATGATCACCATTTCTCTTCACTGTTTATCTTGCCATTGCCATGTCATTATCGCTGCGCTACTGATTGTGTTGATATTTTCCATCAATGACACCGCCATCAATGAAAAACACACATACTCTTCCTCTGTCTGAAAAACATGGAAACAATAAGGTCAATGGGTTCAAGTGACTCAGTCATAAGGGGAGCCTTGACCTCTTCTTCAAAAAAATCCTCAGAGATGGCCATAATTTTTTTTTGTTCCTTACACTTGTGCCTAGGAAAATATTTTTTATCGTAATTATAACAAAGGCCCTTGAGTTGGAATTCAACCACTTCTACCCAGGTCAATTTACAAATCTTTATTAGAGTGGAAGGAGGGGTGGGAGTGTTTGGTTTAGGGTGGGGAATAAAGGAGGGTTTTTTGGTTTGAGAAGAGACAACTTATTTTTCTTCCTTAGCTTGTTTATTAGTTTCCACCCAACTCTAGGGGAGAGCCAAGAGGATGTGGGCATGAATCTCATCCTTGAGGCCACTAATAGAGAATTCTCAGAAAAAAAACATTAAACATGCCCTTCATGTAGAAATCCAAGTGCTCAAAAGAAGATATAAATTCTTCCACTGTGCCAGATTGTTTCAACTTGGTCAAATGGACTAAATGGTGGGTGTTAGTGTCAAAGCATTCATAAATCTCTACAAAAAATTGTGTCGAAGCCACGTACCCTTGGTGGGAATTTTTCCTCCATTTCCACCATTGTCATCATTCTTGATCTAAATGGAGAACACCATACCAAAGTTTTTCCAACTCATTAGTAATGTTGTACAAAGAGAAATAGTGTTCCATTTGAGTTACCTAGCCGATGGGATCTGAGCCATCAAATTTGTTCACATCCACTCAAGGCATAGGTCACGCTGAAATTGATGGGACTGAAAAGTCTGTGAATTGGAGGAAGTCTCACCTTCGGGGTGTAAAGGTTGGTTAGATGAGGTAAGGTCTCCAATAATATTTAGCTTGGAGAAGATCTGGGAAACGAAGGATTGAAGTTGGGTAGAGAGGTCTTGTTTCAGGGTTTCCATTTTTTCATTGATTGTGGAATGCATTTTGGCATTAACGGTGGTAATATTGGAATTGAGTTGTCGCACTTCCTTCTGGGCCTATGAGAAATCAGATGACACGGTATTGAGGCGGGCTTCAAGTTCTTGGCTATGGGTGTGGTCCATGATGAAAGGGGGTACTGAAAAGGGGCAGGTGGGACCAAATGGAAAAGGGGTTATCGGTGAAGGGTATCACGATGATCAGGGAAAAGAGGGGAATCCAATTGGGTAGGTCCCAAATAAGGTGGGAGGAAGGGGGTCGGGATCACAAAGAAAAAAAAGTAGAAAAATGATACATATTATTGCGATCAGAATGAAAAGAGGAGTCCAATGGGATATGTCTCAAATAAGGGTGTGGGCAGGCCCCAGACTTTTTTTTTAACTCCTGTGGAGTTATACTCCGAACTAAATAATACTACAGTGGAGAAATGCCCAAATTATTAATAGGAATAAATGCGTAGTAATTTCACAACCTGAATGCAGATGGCAAGGTTGCATGACAATAGATCTTGTTTGTTCCTTTTTTTTTATGTTTCCATCCCAAGGGTTAGTTCTTTCAGAGTTCCTACAGACAATAGTTTTCCTTGTACTATAGCTCTCTGATATACATGTAGGGTCGAATAGTAGTACTCAGCCCAATATCTCAGGGCACCAACTAACGAGTCTAGATCGTACCCTTAGTTGTACTACCTGATTATCCAGGTACTAGAGAGTATCTTCCTGATTTTTGTTCTCAATGGAACTATAGTAGTCAGGTGGTCAATCAGTTTATCTACGGAGAACTTCAAGATATCTAGGCTAGTTCGTATAAAGGTGTTTTCTAATGTGCTACCACTCAAAGGGGTACCAACAAGGGTTACAAGGGTGGCTAATAATGTGCGCTTAAGTACCACTTATAGTTCCTACATGTATGATTCCCCGACCATGGATTTATGCATTGAACGACAGGTCACTGTAGATTTAAGATGTCAAAATACATCTCTACCCTGAAGAAAAACTTTACCTACAATTTCTGCCAAGGAAAATGCTCAGATACAGCTTGTTAGGTACCATATCTATTATAATAGTAGAAAAGAGAAATATGATAGAGAATAACAACGAAATAGAAACATAAAACAAAAATGATGCAGAGAATAACAATAGAACAACAAATTATATGGAACCACAATACTGAAATAATACCTTTATTGATAGGAAACAATGTTCAGTTGCCTCTTCGACATGGAAACCTCCAACAAAGTAGAGCTCTATTACAATAATTCTCAAGACAAAACTTCTCATGCCCTCGAATCCTATTTATACTAAATCTATCTACTGCAAGAACAATCTAGATGAAGATCTTCGAGAAGCATAAGCTTCTATTAGGTCTTCTTACTTTTTACTTATTCGTCCTTATTACTAGGCCTTATTATTATTGGCCTTTATTACATGGAAAATATATTATTCTACCTACATGAGGGGTTAGGGAGGTTAGGTGCCTAACAAAATACATCCTCATCAACTAAAATATGTAGGTTATTTTATTTTCCTCTAGAGGTTACACAAATGAATCATATGCATAACCTTAGAGAATAAGATATTTCCATTCTAAGAATTTTCATGGAACCAAATATCACAAACTGATATATATCTAGTAGGCGAGTCAAAATTATACAATAACACTCATAATCGATTTTAATTTAAAATGTTTAAAACTTTAAGATTATGAAATTTTGTGTTTATGGTATGTATGTG
>ML813248.1:136467-153402 GCA_009831015.1 Picea engelmannii
ATAAAATTAAAAAAATTAAATAATAAATGAAACTAGAAAAAAAGAAACTATACAACAAATTTAAATTAAAAATAAAATCAAAACCCCAAACTAAACCCTCTACTTGATGCCCTTGGTCACCCATACGACCAGGGAGGAATGATCCATATTATTTTCGGCACAAAATGAGAGTGGAAATATAATAAAGAAATGCACAGAGATATCATAGATATTCAATAATATAACAGAAATATATCAGAGATGAAACCATAAACACAGATATACAATAATACACGATTTATATTAATGAAAGAAATGTATAGAGATTGTAAAAATACAGAGTGAAAGACTCGCTAGAATGGTGGTAGCTTATCTCTAAGAAGATATGTGGTGGCTACTCGCATTCGCAAGAAGATGATTACAATGAGGCTCTGAAATCATTTTTACAATAAACAGGAATGCCAAAAACCCTAGACATCCAAAAGCCTAACCTTAGGAGATGAAGTGCCTAAAGTCATGTGGGCCTCGTTTGGGTAAGTTAGTACATCAACTTCCCGGGGTGGTAACTTTTGCATACAATCTTCGTTTTAGGCGTATGATAGCCTGTTTGAAAGGTATCGTCGAGGATATTCATTTAAGGTGAAATATTGAAGGAACTTGCATATTACAAACCTATTTTTCCAAAAAACATTGTTTAGTGCCCCAAAATGGCCTCGAAAGTTAAAACCTGCTAAAAATAATAAATTACCAAAATTGCTAGAAAACTGTTTTGAGCCAATTGGAAAAGGTGGGTGGCCACCGATATTCACTTGGATCAATCCTCCCTCCTTAAGAAGAAATGGTCTCCATTGCATTGAGTGCCCGGGGGAGAGGAAAACACATTTGCTGAATCTGAATCTTGGTGAGTTTCTTGCCTTGCTGGAAATGTCACACTGCTTAGTTTATGGAAGTCTGTCACGAACCCGTTGAGACTGAGGTTGTTCAACAAGTCTAGCTACATGAGAGGATAGTGTGCAGAAGAAATCTTTACACTTTTCTGCAACCATGTCGACCTTCTTTTGTTGGATAGAAGGTTCTTTGGGTGAGGCTGTAGTGGTTGCACTATCCTTTTGTTCACCTTTTGAACAGATTGTGAAGAAGCTGAATTTTGTAGTATGAGATGTTACCTTGCGACACTTTTTAGGTGGAATAGTAGTCGGAACTACCTCTGGTATTCTGTAGAGATGACCCCCCAAAGAAACAATGACACTATGGGGTCTAGACTCATAAATAGCATGGCACTGCTGGCCCAAGAGAACATCATAGACATCCAGTGGGGCAACATCACATAATACCTCATCCTTGAAGGGCTGGATGCCGTATGACAATCGACACTATTGGCTAACATGAAGATCTCGTCCTTGGAAAAGCCACCCGATGTTTTATGGTTGTGGGTGTGGTGTTGTTGACAATCCCAACTGTTTGACGACCTCTCCCAAGATGAGGTTCTTCTGGCTTCATCTATAAAAAATAAAATGTAGCGGGGTCCCCTTTACCCACATTTGTGAATGAAAAAGGCACTCCCCCTCTTATGGATATGTTGGTTCATCTAATTGAATTGTTGTGGTTGTGACAATAGTAGTGGGGTATATGTTGATGATCTGTCTTTTACCAGTATTTTTAGAATCAGATTCAGAATCAGGGTTCAGCTCCTTGCCTTTGATCTCGACCACCAATGACTATTTTGAGCGACATTCATCGGTGTTGTGCTAGGGGATTTTGTGGAAATTGCACCATTTTATAGTGTCCTTCTTTGTCTTCCCGTGACCCTTCTTTTCCTGTGGCTTGGACTGGTTTTCAGGAAGCTGTTTGTTAGGGCCTTCTTTATCATACTTTGGTTGTTGCGGATTTGTAGACCCAAACTCCCATTTGATCTAGTGCTTAAATTTCTGCTCGATTTTAACAACATATCGATAAGCAACACCGAGTGATGAGATGTCCAGAAAATCCATTTTAGTTTGGATGTATCTGTGTAGATCCCCATGGTATTTCAGAACCAAATGTTGTTCGGAGTCTTTTATACCCAGCCTTGTGCGCAAGGTATGGAAGGTATTGGTGAACTCCAGAACTTCTTGGCCGCTCTCTTGCCACAATGTGGTCCATCTCATGTACTGGTCCTCATAGGATCCAATAGGGAAATATAGTTCCTTTACCGCATCCACAAAAAAATCCCAAGTGGGATCGACCCCATATATTCCAGACTCCTCTGTGGAAATTTGATCCCAGTAAGTTTCCCACCAATGTTTGACATGGAGGATATCTTTAAGGATTGCGAAGGTGATCTTTTCCTTGTCAGAAAAATTATGAACAGAGAAATAACCTTTTAACAGATTTAACCATTTGTCTAGGGCATCTGCATCTATCTGACCTTCAACTACGGGAATATCAAAATTAACCTGTACCTTGAAAGGAGAGGTGCTTCAAAAGTGGTCGTTTGATGAAGATGCACTTGTTGCTATCAGTAGACGTGGAAGGATGTGGGAAAAATTCTCCATCATTTCGTACCTCTGTCGCGTGAGAGCTTTCTCAAGCAATAGACTGATAGGATCGTCTGCTCCGTCATTTTTCTTTTATTCTTCCATTGAGGGTTTCTTGGGTTCACGAGAGTGATTTTCCTCAAGAGATACAAGCTCGAGACCCAACTTGCTATACTCAGACCTCGTCGGGGACATGCACTGAAAAAATGATCAAGAGAAGCCTGCTTTGATACCACTGATCCAGATTATTTTCGGCAGGAAATGAGAGTGGAGATATAATAAAGAAATGCATAGAGATATCACAAATATTCAATAATATAACAAAAATATATCAGAGATGCAACCATAAGCACGGATATACAGTAATACACAATTTATATTAATGAAAGAAATGTACAAAGACTGTAAAAATACAGAGTGAAAGACTCGCTAGAATGGTGGCAACTTATAACTGAGAAGAGATGTGACGGCTACTTACATTTGCAAGAAGATGATTACAATGAAGCTCTGAAATCCTTTTTACAATAAACAGGAATGCCAAAATCCCTAGACATCCAAAAACCTAACCCTTGGAGATGAAGCGCCAAAAGTCATGTGGGCCCCGTTTGGGTAAGTTAGTACATCAACTTCTCGGGGTCATGACTATTGCATACGATCTCCATTTTAGGCGTATGATATCCCGTTGGAAAGGTATCATTGAGGAGATTCATTTTAGGCATAATATCGAAGGAACTTCCATATTGAAAACCTGGTTTCCCAAAAAAAAATCGTTTAGTGCCCCAAAATGGCCCCGAAAGTTAAAACTTGCTAAAAATAGTAAATTACCAAAATTGCCAGAAAACTGTTTTGAGCTAGTTGGAATAGGTGGGTGGCCACCGATATCCCCCTGGATCAAGGAAACCCAAAATGGAGATACTGGGGAGGGAGAAGGGAGGAGGTGAGGTGGAGGGTAGAGGAGAGGGGGAAGGGAAATGGAAGGGGGGACGAGTGGTGGCGAGGGTCTGGAGGAGGAGATGGAGAGTAGAGTGTAGAGGGGAAAAGGGTCTATGCAGAGGTCAGGAAGAGTGGGAAGAGGCAGTAAAGTGCATGTGGAGGAGGGAGGAATGGGGAATGGGGAGGAGGAGAGGCAGAGTTGAGAGGAGTAGCGCATAGGCAGAGGAGGAGAGGGGTCTGGCTTTGTTGCGCATAGGTGAGTGGAGTGGTGGCAGGGGTCGGTGTTGGAGGATTTTGGGCGTGCATAGGTGGAGGGTGTTGGGAAAAGTGTGTGAAGGTGGAAGAGTGGAATCATGGTGTTTGGAAAGTAGTCTGCATGTAGAGGGAGGAGAGGATAGAGTGTGAGGAACTACACATTGTTTGCGCACAGAGTTATGAGGGGATTGTGGAGGGAGCAGCGCAGAGTTGGAGTGGGAGGTGGAGGAGTGGAGAGGAGGGGAGGCCACATGTAGAGGTGATGCTCACAGAGGTGAGGGCGTGCGTAGGGAATAAGGGAAGGGTTAATGCATGGTGCACGTAGGTGGAGGTGTTGGGGCTTGGAGGAGGTGGTGGTGGATGGGTGGTCGACCACCTCCTAAATTAATTTTTGATTTTTTTTTTGTGTTTTTGGGTTTTTTCTCCATAGTTAGGAGAGGGAGGTTTTTGGGTTCAAGCCCCCTTCCTTCCTATTTGATTTTTGGGCTATTTTTGGGCCTTTCTGGGCAGAGGAAAAGGGAGGGGAATGGGGTTCAAATCCCAACCTTGCAAATGGCCATGCACAGGCCTGTAATTTCAGCCAAACTCATAAATTCAAATCTATAAAGGAGCCTTGGAGGCTTGGGCTCGATGCCCAAGAGGGGTTCGAATCCTCTCCCCTTTGAATTTTTTGCACACAAAAATAAATTAATTCACCAACCAATAAACATGAAATATGACCTAGAAACCAACTTAAAATCTGAACCAGCACTGAGACAATCATCTCGAAGGTGGAAATAACACTCTTCCATGCAAACAAATTCACCACAACCAACAAGTTTTTCTTTTGAATTGGTATTGACGGGGGTTTACCTGGCTATGTGTCTGAAGGTTGTTGCATGGTTATGGATGGTTTCCCAATGTAGACCTTCACTTTTTGTCAGGAATCCTTCCTTCTTCCATTGAATCATGTTGCAGAGCTCCCTCTCCCCTTGGCTAAAATGCCAAAATGGCTTGAGAGAGGGGAGAGGGGAGAGTTTTGTATTTTTTAATTTTCCAATTTTTTTTTTCCCAATATTGCATGAGAGAGGTTGTGTGTCCTCCCCTTGATTTTCCAAAATTTGTGTTTTCTTTTATTATTTTTCCACTATTTTTTTAATATCCCTCGAAAAATGTGCAAGTCAAAGTTTGAATTTGACTTTGACTTTGACCTTGGTGTTGTTGACTTAGCCCCAAAAAGGTTTCCAGATGAGATAGAGTCAGAATTAGACGCAGGGCACATATTTATAAAGGCCTCGACAAGAATATGCAGTAATCAATCTGAAATAATGCCACCTCAGCCCTCAATTTCAGCCCAGAACAGTTGTCGCTTAAAACCCCTAACTTATTAGTGGGCCCATATGACACCCAATCTTGCGAAAGGTGCCAAATCGTCATACTATATCCAATCGAGGTAAATGAATTACTGTCGAAAAAATATAGATGATTAATTCTATGAGGTGGCCATATATTTGTGTTTTGGGGCCATTAATGGTTGTCTTGTCTATCATGAATCCCTCCTAAATGAGTTGGTTTCCCCCCTTTGCTTGAAATAGTTGACCAACTTGTGACAACTCTAGCCAGGCCATCCGAGGTCGAAATGAGGCAAATGAGGAATCATTGGAAAGGTGTTTGAGACCATTAAAGTGTGGCTTCATTGAATCTCTAATTTAAAACATGTTACCAACAATTATTAAACCTTGAATCACTGCAACCAATCTGGTGTCCGAAATTGGTCATGAACTTGTAAAATCTCGTTCTTACCAACCGGGGGTTGAAACCAAGAACGAGATATACCGTTGGAAAGGTATCACACTTCCCTAAATGATATGTGGGTTTTATTTTCCTTTTGGAACAAGAATCTGAACAGAATCACACCAGGAAGTCATAGCTATTGGTTTTGGCCATTCGGGTGATGGTAACTTTGTGTCCTCCGAAGTGGGGTCATACGGACTCGGAACTTGGCTCATGATATCCTGTTGGAAAGGTTGTCCTGATACCTACAATATGGAAGCATATTATTTCCCAAAATGTGACCAGACTTCATTTTATCCTTTGCGAAAGGGGCCCGTCCCCAAGGGACCCGCCTGGTGACAGGCGAAGGGGGCCAACGCTAAATGTTTTGCAAACTGCATGTTTAGCACATGAAATATGAATTGAATAGTTTTGACATGATGAATTATAATGTGGGAGAGTTAAAGACCCTTTGAAGATATCCAAATGAAACTCTTTCAAGGGTAGAGGCCATAGTAACTATGACCCCCACCATTGTCTTCGACTGGAACCATAGAACAAAGGGATGCTTGTGGAGGAATGAAGGTGAAAAACATCATGTTGAGCCCAAAGAAGATTTTTGGGTCAAAAATGACATCATATATGAATTTTTACCTATCGTCATGTACCTATCCATCCAATACGTCACATGCAAACTTATTCTTGGAATACTCTACTAACAAGTGTGATTTCCAATCTATTGAGATCTCCATCAAGGAACAAGTCAATGGTCTCCTGGATAGTGCATCCTCCACAATGTTTTTCTTTCCCTTGACATACTCTATGTCAAAATCAAAGGCCTGGACCTTTTTTACCCACTTTTGTTTCCTCTCGCTAAGATATTTTTTCTCAAGTAAATACTTCAAGCTAGTATGGTTTGTCTTGACCACAAATTTGTTTCCCACCGAGTAATGTCAAAATTTGGTCAAAGCATGCATTATTGTTAGCATATCCTTGTCATAAATCAGATACAACCTCTCTGGTTGGATGATCTTCCTGCTCTCAAATACAATGGGGTGTCCCCCCTACATCAACACTTTTATAATCTCGTCTCTTAATGCATCACACTCCAAAACAAATGGTAGTGTGAAATCGAGAAATTCTAGTATTGGGCATGTGTCCATGACTACCTTATTTAGCTCAAATTCCTTCTACAAATATTCAATACATATGAAGGCGCCTCACTTGGTGAGGTCAGTGAGTGGTTCCGTCAACTGTGAAAAACCCTTCATGAACCTCCTCTAGTAGTTGTACAACCCAAAGAAACTCCTCAACTCTATCACATTTCTGGGTATTGGCCAATCCAAGATGGCCTTGATCTTCTCCTGCACCCCCTATGTGTTGATAATGTGACCCAGGTAAAGTAAATATGGCATGCAAAACTCACACTTTGACTCCATGACATACAGTGATTGTGCCTCTATAATGTTGAGTACCTCATCCAAATGTTTCAAATTATCCTCCCATGTCTTTATGTATATCAATATGTCATTGAAGAAGACCAATTCCAATTTCCTCAAGTGATCTCAGAATATATGGTTCATGAAAGACTAGAATGTGGTTGGTGCATTGGTTATCCCAAATGGAATAACCAGGAACTCAAAATTTCCATAACGACATCTGAATGCTTTCTTCTCTATATTATGCTCTCTAATGTTGATATGATAATATCCAGAGCGTAAATCAATCTTCAAGAAGAAAACTGCCCCATGTAGTTCATCCATCAACTCATCAATGTGTGGGATAGGATAATGGTTTTTGGTTGTCTTTTTATTCAATGCATGGTAATCTATACACATCCTCATAGTACCATCCTTCCAAGACTACTAAAGACGAAAATGAACTACTATTGGGCTTGATGTGTCCCATCTCTAGTAATTCCTTAATTTCTCTTTCTATATCATCCTTGAACCTCCTAAGACGATGATAAGGTGATATAATCACAAGTTTTTTACCCTCCTCCATCTCGATCTTCTGCTCAAACCTTCTATCTAGGGGTCTCTTTGGTAGCATCAGACCAAAAACCTGCGCATGTTGACTCAACAAAGCTCTGCTCTCTTCCTAATACTGCTGGCGAATGTATGAATCCCTCCATGCGGTGATCACACAATCTATTGCATATGATAATCCCCCATGTTTAAATATCCTCTCCATCCTCTTTGATGACACTGTCCTGGGTGCCCCTGTCTATATACCCCTCAATAAAATATTTTTCCCCTTCCCCTCAGTGTCTTTGAATCCCATCTCAAGTGTTTGGTAATTGGTAGAAATCATTCCCAAGGTGATCAACCATTAGACTCCCAATACCACATCTATGTCAAAAAGTTCAACCACATAGAATGTATCCTTCACTGTGTAGTTTCCCAGATGTACCTCTAAGTCTGAAACTCAATCCAAACACTCTACCATGTGACCATTAGCTACCGCAACATCAAAACCCTCAAAGTCCTAGGTTTTCAGTGCTCTCCTAGTTACAAGTGCAATGTCAATGTAATTGTGGGTTTCCCCACCATCTATCAATGAAATGGCATGTTGTCCCAGAATATCCCCTCTGATATTGCATGTGTCATACCTAGGGACTCCAGAAAGCGTCGCTATGACTCCTCCCTTAATTGGTGCTTGTCTCTTATCCTTTTCGCGAGGTTGTGGCTCTACCGGTGGTTGTGCCCCTACCAATGACAGTGGTCTCCTTGCAGGTTGCTCCTCCTCATGAAATGACCCCTCCTATGAACAAGTGGACTCACTTGTTGATTTTTCAATGAGCAAGGCTTAAGCATGAAGTTCATTCCATTTTATCATTTTACTTAAACCATGAATAGTTTGTTGCAACAACCAAGATCACAAGACGAAACACCATGCACAAGCACATAAGAAGTATCTTGGGAAACTCGTCTACACAAGGGAAGAAAACCTAGCCAATCCTTTTCTATATTATTCAATAGAAAGACCTTCACCACCACAAACACCTAGCACTAAAAAGGGTGCTCACAAACCCTAGAAACCTAGCATCCAAGAGAGGTGTGCACTTTTCCCAAGAACAAGTGTTTACTGAAATTTCCAAACTCACACTTGTGATATGATTCCTCAATGGGGAATTTACCTTTACTTATATTAGACTGAACCTATCAACATAAGTGCCTATTGGCACAACAGGGCCGACCTCAATAACTTATAATATAATTAATAATTACCATATTAATTATCTTTTACATTAATTATATTTTACATTAAGGTGGGGCCGACCTGTACCCTTTACATAAAAATTAGGGTTATAGGTAAGTTTGACTCTTGAGCAATATATCAAGGAATATTATACACCCACTAGTGCCCAGACACTAGGGGAAAATACATAGGGATTTCCACATCTCTATCTCACTGTGTCTCATAGGAGAACCATACTCACCAGTGCTCAACCACTAGGATCACGTTCACCTGTGCTCATCCAGAGGTATGTCCAACTCAACAGATATTATTTCCCACTGCATTACATAGGAGATTCATCTAGATTTCATCATCTCAACTCTTTTCTCATAGGAGGATAATACATCATTTCATCTTTGTCTCAGAATGATGCACCCAACTCATGGGAATTCACACTTTCACCTGTGCTAAGCCACAAGAACGTATAACTCAGTAGATCTTCTTTCTCACTACGTTACATAGGAGAATCATCTAGAGTTCATCTCAACTCTCTGTAAGGAGGAGGTTATCACAACGTTCCAGTTCTATCTTAGATAGGAACTACAAACCCATCTCAGAGGCTCTCTCTTAGGCCTGTGTCTTGGAGGATGTCTCACATACCTATAATCATCAACACTCCCTCTCAACTAGGGAGGCATTCTCCATCAGGACAAGTCTCGCATGGAAGTACTTGAAAAGTTTCTTGGCTATAGTCATCAACACTCCCTCTCAACTAGAGAAGTATTCTTCACCAAGCTAGTTTGGTGAAGATGTCTGCAATCTGCTCATGTGTAGGAAGGTACAACACGTGTACTACTTTCCTCTGCATCATGTTTCTGAAAATTATATTTTATCTCAACATGTTTCAATCTATCATGAAACACATGGTTCTCAAAGATCTTCACACAAATCTATTTATAATCATAGAATCCATCTCATGATCAAGTAAATCTGTCAGAATCTTATGAAGCCTCACTGCTTCTCACACTCAATGATATATACTCTTCTTTTTTGGTAGTCATGGGCATAAAGATTTGTTTCTTGTTGTACCAGGAAACCATGGAAAACTTCACAGTAAAACAACAATCGAATGTGCTTTTTCCGGTCCACTTGTACTTTATGTCCAATCTGCATATCCTTGCAAACTCAAGTCTTCAATAGAGGCATGTATCAGGCCATATGTAATTGTGCCTCTTTGATATCTCAATACATGTTTCGATGTTGTCCAGTGAGTCTGTCTTGGTTGACTCATGGATTGACTAAGTACATTCACTGGATAATATGAATCAGGTCTAGTTTTAACAAGATACATCAGTGATTCAATCAGTTGTGGATCAATCTTGTCTAAATCATCATTCATTTTCTTAAAATCCATCACCATGGATTTGCATTCTGTCATACTAAACTTCTTTAATATTCCCATTGTATATTTTCCTTGACTCAGGAAAATATCATCAGTCCTCTATCATACTTCTTGCCCCAAGAAGTAGTGCATCATACTCATATCCTTTATCTAGAAATAAGATGTCGAAGCTTACCTGTATCTAACAAAAAAGCTTTATGAATAAGTCACCAAAATCAGGCTCTCATCACTGACACTCTAATAATATAGGTTTGGATTAGAAACACTCTTGTTGAAACCCAAACTCATCAAGAATCCATCCATCTGATATAGTTTCCAACTCATGGATGGTAGTACGGATGAAGGTGTATCAGGCTTACTGGATCAAGTCTCTTATCATAGACAACTCCCTTTGTTTGTGAGAATCATATGGATATAGATTTTTCTTTGTATTTGTTGAAACTTTCATAGGTTGCATTCTTGATCTTATAGATCCACTTGGAAGTCACCAAAGACTTCCCTTATGGTCTCTGAACAATATCTCATACATCATTCTTTAATATATATTGGTATTCTTCTGTTATGGCATCTTTCCATACATGTTATCATGTTGCTTCTCCAAGACAAGGAGGCTCGAAGTCAAATAAAGTGGCCCATGACTGAAGGATAACTTGAAAATATCTTTTTCTTTCTCGGGATGTGCCTTGAGGGGATTGTATGTTCCTCTATCTCCTGCATAGTTTTTTCGAGCCTAGCTAGGCCTTTTATGCCCTACTGCAATATCTCTGGGCATATCAACTGGAGAAACTGTATCAACTGGAGTACTGTCTCTCTCATTTTGAATTGATGAAGGGGGAGTATGTATTGTCTCTTCCTTTTTTTTGGGTGTTTGAGTCTCTCTGAGTCAAGTAACTCTCTTTAAAGTTTGAAGGATGGAGGTCTTCTTTTATTTTCTTGCTAGATCTTTTATGCCTTCTTGACCAGCATAATAATCAATCAATAAGGTTTGGACTCCCATACCAGGGATAATGGTCCAAGTCATGAGGGATCCCACACTAGAGATAATACCCTTCACTTATTTAAGAATGCAATCAACTATAAATTTAATGATCAAACAATTTACCTGGATTTTATAGTCATGCTCAACTTTATATTATTTTAGAGGAAATACTTCTCATCTACCTTATCTTCATATTTTTGAAGTGGGCCTGGTTCAATGTCAGTGGTGGGGGCATATTGTCTCCCTTTCTTCGTGGTTGGACAATTTCTGGCATAGTGTCCATATTTTTCACTTCTGAAGCATTGAATCTCTGAAACATCTTTTCTTTGATTATGACTTGAAGCTAATGGAGTCTTCTCATCTGTGAATGTTTGTCTGAAGTTTCTTTTGAATCTTCCTCCTTTATTTGTCTGAAGTGCAAGGGCATGGTTTTCAATAGGGGAGTCTTCCACTCCTCTATTTATGAGTCTAAGTTCTTCTTGAGTACAGTCTGTCCATAGATGATCAAAAGTTGGTAACTTCCCTCTTCCACTGATGCTTTGAAGAAAAGGTTCCTAGTTTTTTGGAAGATTGTTGAGAGTAGAAAAGACAAGTTCTCTATCAGACATTATTTCTCCAATGGAATCTAGTTGTTTTTTGATCTCTGATATCTTCATAAAGAAGGTAACTACTGTATCACCTTTTTTCATTTTGGTACTTTGAAGTTGGCCCTTTAAGGTGAGGGATCTGAGGGTGTTGTCACTTTCAAACATATCTTTCAATGCTTCATACATTTCATAAGATTTTTTTATCTTAGCAATACGAGGTAAGACATGATCTCTTACTGATTAGATGAGTATTTTTCTTTCCTTGACATCTTCTTCCCTTCTTATTTCCTTCTCTTCATCGGTGGATGTATCTGGTAAACTCTTTTGTATTACACTCAAAAGGTCATCTTCTTCAAGGGTGACCTGAAGCCTTGACTTCCAGGATCTGAAGTCACTTGATCCATCAAGCCTATCTTCCACTAAGGTTTTGTTCTTTATATTTTCATATTTCTTCACAAATTCTCGCCAATTGGAATTAGAGAATCTAATGGTTAGGCTAGGCTATCACAAGAGAGGGTCGTACGAATTTGCAGAAGAAGGACTACTTTATCTTGTAAGTGCTTGTGCAAGGGTTCTTCAATACCTATGCTATGATACCATATATATTTTTCAATGATAATGGATTAAGCATGAAGTTCAGTCCATTTTATCATTTTACTTAAACCATGAACAATTTGTTGCAGCAACCAAGATCGCAGGAAGAAACACCATGCACAAGTACACAAGAGGTATCCTGGGAAACCCTTCTACACAAGGGAAGAAAACCTAGCCAATCCTTTTCTATATTCTTAAAGAAAAAGACCTTTACCACCAAAAACACCTAGCACAAAAAAGGGTGCTCACAAACCATGGAAACCTAGCGCCCAAGAGAGGTGCTCACTTTTCCCAAGAACAAGTGTTTTTTGAAATTTTCAAATTCACATTTGTGATATGATTCCTTAATGGGGAATTTAAATTTACTTATATTAGACTGAACATGTCAACAAAAGTGTCTATTGGCACAACAAGGCCGACCTCAATAACTTATAATATAATTAATAATTACCATATTAATTATCTTTTACATTAATTATATTTTACATTAAGGTGGGGCCGACTTGTACCCTTTACATAACAGTTAGGGTTACAAGTATGTCTGACTCTTGAAAAATATAGCAAGGGATATTATACACCCACTAGTGCTCAGCCACTAGGGGCACATCCACAGGGATGTCCACATCTCTATCTCACAATGTCTCACAGAAGAACCACACTCACTAGTGTTCAACCACTAGGATCACGTTCACCTATGCTCATCCACATGTACGTCCAACTCAGTAGATCTTCTTTCCCATTGCATTACATATGAGAGTCATATGGAGTTCATAATCTCAAATCTATGCTTAGAGGAGGGTAATACATGATTTCATGTTTGTCTTAGAATGATGCACCCATCTCATGGGAATTCACACGTTCACTTGTGCTCAACCACAAGCACGTCTAACTCAACAGATCTTCTCTCACTACATTACACAGGAGAATCATCTGGAGTTCATCTCAAATATCTGTAAGGAGGAGGCCAACACAACGTTCCAGTTCTGTCTCAGATAGGAACCACACACCTATCTCAGGGGATCTCTCTCAGGTCTATGTCCTGGAGGATGTCTCACGAAGCTGTAATCATCAACATCACCATCCTATGCCTCACTTCCTTGTTCCTCCTCATCACTGTCTATTGAAACCTCATTTTAGTGGATTTGTCCCTTGCCCATGCACCTGTAATTGGGGACCCATGAATATTTGTAGTTGAAGCATAGATTCTTCCTCATAATCTCATGCCTTGTATCATCATCCAAATTCTCCTTACCCTTTCACTCTCTCTAGAATGGTTTCCTATCCCGGTCCTTTTGTGGCACAAAGGGTTTGGATTTTTTTTTGTTTTTTGACATTGATTATACTAGATATATAGTGTGTTATATGGAATCCTATAGTGTGTGAGGTTTCTAGGCCTTCACCCATCCTCTCAAGGGTTCTATGAGACCTTATGTGAAATTCATGATCATTCTAGGCTCTACAATGTTTGTCACTATCACAACAATTCTCTGAAACTCTATGATAAATGCATCATGTTTGCAAGTTTGTCTCAATTGGGCTAAGTCCCTGAAGTGGATCTTTGGATCCATCCTATCAAAATTGTCCATAAGTCTCTCTATGAAATCCTTGTATGAGGTGAAGTGATTGTGACCCAATATCACTAGTCCATGGTGCCACCACTCGTGGGCCTCTCCCTCCAAATGCAAAGTAGCGAAATTGATGGCTTCAGTTTATGTCATCTAGTTGAGCTTGTAGTACTTGTTGATTTTCTGTACCCAACCTCTAGAAGTACATATGGATGATCCATTGAAAGAGGGTATAGTAAGTTTCCCTACTTTTCTAATAAACTCCTTGTTATGTCTATATTGTTGTTGTTGTTCTCCCCTTTGAGGATCTCTAGGACGGTTCCTGAGTCTAAGTATGCAATACTCTACTAAATTCATCTCATTATGTAACTCTAGCCCTATGTCTACATACGCTCTCCTATAATGAGAAATATCCTCTACCTGTGTGGTCGGTCTATGTTCTATTGGTTGTTGTGGTACTGTTGGAAGTACCCTTTGAAAGATAGGGAATAGTAGCCTGGTCATCCTACTCGATGAAGTGTAGGTGCAAGTAGGTGAATGGGGTCTAATACCTACCCTTGAGTTCCCTTGAGTTGCATGGAGGAAATTTTCTCCTGGAATTTTCCTGTAAATGTGTTGAACCTGCACATAATAGATCTAGCTAGCAAATGAAATACACAATTTGCAGAGGAAATATGAGAAAAGAGAAACATGAGAGAAAGAACGAAAGAATTATCATTAACCAAATGAATGAATGATCATTTACACATGATATACTCAGTATAACACAACTAATGTGCATTGTAGGATAATCCAATATGATATAGTGGTGGTCTAGAGTGATCTGGACACACACTAGCAATTACGGGAGTAAATTGCCACCTAGTCTAGTCTCTCAGGTAGTTATGGGAGTGAACTGCCACCTAGTTTGAGTTAACTAGTATCTCAGTCTTCAGTTAACTGACTAAAATAGAGTGAAGTGAGGAGGATATTAGGGAATCATGAGTAATATGCTAGTTTGGTGATAATCCCAAGGACAATGCACATTAGTTGATGATGATCCCAATGTTGCATGGCGATGATCCTAATGTGGCATCTAGACTCCAATAGACTGATCAAACTGAAGTGTGAACTAAAGAGAATATTCTCCCTAAAATATAGGAGATTGAATAATGACTAATAAATATAGGGAAAACCTTAGAAAAAATAAATCCTAGGTGTGTATGAAGTATCTCCAATAGTTCCTTGTAGCCAAGCTATCTACCATCTATGCCAAAGACTGAGTCATGGTCTGTTGACTAATCACCAAATTGTTAAGAACCTGCATGAAGGTTGCTTCTGGGTCCATGGGTACTTTTACACTACCTTATATCCTTTCATTTATGTCTCCCATCCTCCTCTTTGCCTCATGCTTTGCCCTTCTTTCTGCTTCTTATTGTGCCTCTTCCTCTTCTTTTGAACTGTGAGGAAAGGGGGTATAATATGATCTTGGTCCTCTCCACTCTCTAGGCCTATTGTAAGTGACGAATTCATCACCTATATTTTCACGGTCCCTTGGGTTCTCTCTTGAACTCATGGAAACCTTAGTAACAAGCTGGCAGGACTAAAGCTCTGAGACCACTTGTAATATCCCAAATCCACAAATTTGGATATTAACTCTCTACTAACCTTGTCTATCATAGATTTGATACTTTTTGGGTGGTTGACTAGTTTGTTTAGGTTTCTAATTGTGTTTCATAACTTGAATTTAACATGCATGGTGATTTTGCATGTGGTTTCAGGTGGAACAACTTGTTTAAGATATATTTAATTGTCAAGCAATTACAATAATGGCATGCATGTACAAAACTTCACACACATACTACATGCATGTAAAAATAACAAATCCAATCTTCAATTAGACCTTCAAATTACTATATGTATACTAGAATACTAGTAAAATCATGGAATAATACCTAGAACTAACATGCGTCGTTAGATCATTGGCATACAAGCTCGGTCTGTGACATGTGTGGGTTTACTACTACATGCAACACTAGATCTATTGTCGGAAGATGAATCTAATGCAAGCATGAGCAAGACTCCTACGAATCCGATGAGATATGTCCCAATGAATTTTCCTTCTTCCGTAGAAGACTCATCCTGGATGGATATGTTGCTACTAGACTCCTGGATCTCCTTGTCACTATCGAAAGTAATCTGTCCAACTGCTGCGAATACCCTCACACTAGCTAACACTAAAAGAGTCACTTGAGTAGATTCCACCATCAGAATATGATAGAACTTGTTTCGAATGGAGCTCCCTTCCTTCCTCTCTAATGGATTGGAAGGAATTTGGCTCGCTAGCCCTCTGAAATACTAGATCTAAGAATTTGTGATCTCTCCTTTGTCTTTCAAACTCGATGCAACTCCACTGACTGAATGTGTTTCCCCGATGGATAGAAGGATCGGAAAATTATGTTGGATGGCTCAAATGAGGATCCTTCCTCTGATATCAAATGGGTTCTAAGGGTTTAGGTTCACTAGGCCTCCTTAGGAAGAGTGACCCATTATACCTCTGATGTCTCCTCTAGAACTCACACTGGAATCTGACTGTGGGAGTTGGATATTTGATCTCCACGCTCAATCTAACTATAGATCTGTAATGAAATCATTGGAAAACCTGCTTGGTATCCCCAACTGAATAGGGTGTGTCTCTCAACACCGAATCCAATCCCTCAGTGTCTTCCTCAAGGAATCCACAAGTATCCTCAAATTCTCTTGAATATGGGTTTCTCCTCAAAGCTCTAGTTTCAATTCTCAAATCATCAATAGTGACCCAGTAGGTCGTTTTTCCTCTCTTTATATCCACTAAAAACCTATTATTCATTGGCTTTTCACTTAAGCACTTTTCCTAAGTTTTATGATTTAATATTTTCTTAAGCACTTAATTACCTTTTTGCACTTAGTCACTTAATGTCACTTTCAAATTATAACATTTCCTTACTGAAATGACATCAAATGAACATTTTCCTATGTTTCATCTTGGAGATAGTCTAAAGGGGATGTTTAGACTACTAATCCCTCCTCTCTGGAGTCCTCACTTGGAAAGGGACATTACAACCTTCTCAAGTATTGTTCCTTCTGATTAACTCATCTAGAACCAAGACTTTTATGAGGTCGTGATGGTGCAAGTTTTGTTCCATAGTCTCACTGTAGACCTTCCTATGTGTAT